>PVLD010028379.1:0-19480 GCA_004027595.1 Dinomys branickii
CAAAGTCAGAAGTGTTTGAGTAAAAGCTCATTGTTCTGTAAATATGTATTGCTTTTTATGACTCTGGTAGGAAAACTTTCAAAAGTGGTTTTTAAGTTTTACCTGGTAGTTCCTGTTAGAGCTCCTCTTCCGAACAGGGTGACTTCCTCAAATTTAGGATCAGGGCATGATCTTCTTTCATATCCCTTCCTTCCCCGCTAGAAGAGAAGTCTAGAAGACTGGTATAGGTTGGTGGTCAGAAAGGACCCCACAGCGAGACTATCACTTCCAAGAGAGGTAGCTTCCAGCGAATATCAGGCTGCTGGGTGTGTCTTCATTTACTTCTTTGCATCTGTCCTCCTCTTCTTCCTTCAACAAATATCTTTTTATTTTTATTTATGTATCTCACGTATTTTTTTTAGACAGGGTCTTACTATATAGTTTGGGCTGTCCTTGAACTCACTGTGTATCCCAAACTGGCCTGAACTCATGGGGATCTGCCTGCCTCAGTCTCCCAAATGCTGGGGTTATTGGCGTGCATCGTTACCTAGGCTGTGAGAGGTTTTTAAAATTTTACTTTATTAACAGATATAGTTGAGCACAATTACTTTGTCTTGGTTACTTTTCTCTCCTTACTGAGACAAAAGATGGTATTTTGCCACATAACAACACTCAGTAAATGACAAGCACAATCATTCAAGGCACTTGAACTAATACAATGGTGAGTTTATGAAGATAATCAGGCTTAGAAACTGCATTTAGGGAATTTGTATTCTTGGGGTGATGTGATACGTTTACACATAACTTTTTGACAAAATAGAAATTAGTGTGATAAGAAACATTTTAGTAATTTTATCACCTAATCCTGAATATTAATGTTTGTTTGTTTGAATCCTTTTTTTTTTTTTTATCTTTTTTGAGACATAGTCTCATTATGTAGGTCATTATGCAGCTGGCCTCGAGCTCACTTTGTAGCCCTGGCTGGCCTTGAATTCACAGCGAGCCTCCTGCCTCAGCCTCGCGAGTTCTGGGATTACAGGAATGCACCATAATGTTTCTTGTATATATTTTCTAGTACTTTTTTTTTGAGACAGGGTCTCACTATGTAGTTTAGCCTGACCTTAAACTCACTTTGTAGTCCAGGCTGGCCTTGACTACATGGCAATTCTTCTGCCTCAGCCTCCCAAATGCTGGGATTACAGGTATGCACCACCAAGTCTGGCTTCTAGTACTTTTTTGTGTGCACATACAGTAATTCTTTAACAAAATACAAGGATAATGCTTGGCAATGTATTATTTAATAATATTTTATTAGCTTTGTGTCCTGTCATGGAAAACATTTACTTGAACAGTCTCCTATTGTTGGGCATTTAGGCTTTTGATTTTTACATTAATAAGCAGTGATATCCTTGAGTACATCCATGGTTACTTTTTAAAGTTAAACTTTCAGAGGCATTGTTGTCTGATTCAAGAGTATGTGAGTTTTTAGAACCTTTAAAATATATTGCTCACTTCTCCTCTGGAAAGATTTATCACTTTACATTGTCATCCGCAGTGGTACTCACGGTCTCACATGGATGCTGGACATTGTAATTTTTTTTAAAGTTTCTACTTTGAGAGGTGAAAGATGATCTCTCAATTCCATAAGTTATTGTACTTCTTTTTTAAATTTACTTTTTAAATTTCTTTTGACTCTATTTTTCCTCTGAAGTGAAGGGTTTCAGCACTTTCAAATTTTCAAGTACTCTTCATGTATATCATAGGTATCAGTTTGTCTTGGTTACTTTTCTCTCCTTGCTGAGACAAAACACCCAATGGCCCAAATTAGAAAGGAAAGGTTTATATAGCTCATAATTTGTGGAAATTTCAGTCTATAATCAGCTGGCTCCAAGGCAGGGTGGCAGGGCACAGGGGCAACGCTTCAAGGAGGCAGAAGACAGCAAAAACAGCAAGAGCAAAGCGGGGGCTCTTTTCCCTCCTTGTGTTGTGTATAGGCTCTCTGCCCATGCCTACACCATATCCACGCCCTCCTCCTGCACAGGCTCAGGATGAGTACACAGTAAGGACCCTGGCTGCCTGTGGAGTCACATAGTTCACCTTGTAAACCTTCAAGGTGACACAGTGAACAACATCCTAGAGCATCAAGGGCATGTCCTTTTCACCTCAGTATGTAAAACTGCTCGGTTACTTAGTTAAGCTTCTAGACTCCTCCAGTGGACTCAGTGTATCAGCCATAACACAAATATATATCACTGTTATATATTAATATATAATTAATATACAAAATATTGTACATTATATGCATTGATGTTTTATTAATATACATGGATATGGTACACAAATGTACACATGTGTGTATATGTATATCTGTGTATACATATTGGTGTGTATAACACTTGGAAGTGATATCTGTCATGTATGTTACAAATAATTCTTCCAAGCAGGAGTCATATTCTTGTCACATCTGTATGTGGCAATCAGGACTCACTTTGAGAATGAGTAGACATCTTGTAGCCCACACTTGCAGTTGCTGGCTCATCATGTGTTTCAGGAGGATGGAGTAGTGCGATCAGCCTTCTGCCATGTAGAGAAGACTGCTGATGAGGTTCTAGTGGCCCTCAGGTCTCCTCTTTCTTAGGTGTCTGGCCTGTCACAGGAATCACCGCCTCTTCTGATGTGGTGGATTTACAAAACTTTCAGGTCAAAGGAGTTTATATGGTATGGGAGAGTCAGGAGATTCTCACAGGAAAGGCCTGTGAGGACAGTGGGGACTTCAGTGCCTCTGGCATCAGGGAGGTATGAGCCACCCCTATGGCAAGGTCACAGACAAACTCTACTGGGAATTCTACTGACCAGACTTTTCTCTGCTGATGGTATATTTCTGGGTGGGCAGGGCGACTGCTGGTGGCTGTCCCTCAGGAATGACATTCCCCAGGGATGTTTGGACAGATGTAGGGCCTTTCAGTAGTCACCATGCTGGGGACCTGGGGACAGAAGTCAGAGGAGTTGAGTGTAAGGATTATACCAAATACCAGGAATACCTTTGTGAAGCAGCCTGGTCAGGGTCCTTCTGACATGGAAGCTTGGAGTGGCTGAACCATGCTGTACCCAGGTGCAGCTGCTCTGGGAACTGAGGGTTGAGGGTTGAGGGTGCCCTAAAAACAGGCCCCTCCATGTAGAAAGAGAAGCTGCGGGGTATGGGTCACTTTAATAGCTAATAAATACCTAGCCCCAGAAGACAAGGATGTTCATTTACAAAACAAGATACTGCATCACACCCTCATTGATTTCACTTAAATATTTTCACACGTACCTCATCAGGGTCAAACTGCACATGAACTTCTACATCTTATGGCTTCCCGGTGGCACCAGTTGTGATAACCTCGACGATCATGAAGCCAGTGACCCTACTGTTGGTTCCTCCATAGTGCTTTCTGCACAAGGCACATATTCACTTGGGTCCAAGACCTCTTGACCACATTTCCATTTCATGACCTGAGGTAGCCATATAAAAAGAACATAAAAGCACTGGCCATGGGGCACAAGGCAGGACCACACTGAGCCAGGAGCTGTTGAAAGGCAGTTGGACAAGCCTAATTTTACCTGATCTCCCTACAGGAAGCAGGGACTTGCCCAGCATAAGGCAAAAGTGTGACTCATTCTGGTTTTGTTCTAGTCCTGGGCTAATTTAGCAGATCTGACAAACCCCCAGATCTCTTCATTAAGATGATAAGAAATGATGTCCATGCGGGGGGCAGAAAAGCCCGGTGGAGGAGTCTGGATAGACATGGGTTGAACTCCACTGTTCCGCTTCCTTTCTATGTGACTTTTGGTGTGTGCTGGGTTGGTATTAAGTGAAGCCATCTAAAATACAAACAGACACCTGCCAACCCCAAAATGAGTTTGTCTGCGAAAAAACCAGAAGCACTGTTTTCCTTAATAAACCCTTGGAATGAAGGGTTTCTGATACTCACACACTCTCTGCTGATGCTCCTTACTGTGCGGAGGAGAAAATGGAGCGCCGGGCCAGCCTCTTATTTCCCTCTTCCCATTAGTATTGACATGCATGGGTCAGAAGGAAATGAATGAGACAACAGCTGAGAGGGAACTAAACTAAGTCTTTTGGTGGTGGTATTGTAGAAAACGCTAGACCTATTCTGGAGAGGCGTCATTAACCAATGGATGTATAACTGCTGTAGCAGCTGCCTTAGGATCCTCTGACATGTGTGTTTGTCTCTTTGGGTTGTTCTATAACCCAGGGAGGCTCTGTAGCCCAAGAAGAAAAAACCAGGGGGCCTTGACAGCAATCTGAGAGGCATGAAGCTTGATGCTTGAGGAACTGGCAGGGAGAGCTGCCTGTTCCACCCTTGGGCTGCCGATGGAAGCCTGAGGCTGTAGTTGGTATAAGCTGTGTTTTTTCCCCTCTACATGCATACCTATGATAAAGTCTAACTTATAAATTAGGCACTGCAAGAGATCAGAAGTAACTAATAATGACATGGAATAATTATAACAGTGTATTGTGATGAGTGATCTGAATGTAATATCTCTCATATCTTATTGTACTCTACATGCTAATGAGTAGCATATACAGCATGGATGCCATAGATAAAGGGATGATTTATGTCCAGGTGAAATGGAACGGTATGGTAAGATTTTATCATTCTAGGATTGAGAACAGTTTAAAACTTACAAGTTATTTGTGAAGTTTTCCACTTAATATTTTTGGGCTGCAGTTGGTTGTGGGTTGCAGAAAACTTCAGAAGCTGAACCTGAAGATAATGAAGAACCACAGCCACCACCCAGCACTCTGTGGTCTAATTCCCTCCCTCGCCTCATGTCTCTTGAGAGTCAGGCAGAATCAGGTGGAACAGGGCGTGGAGTGGAGAGAGGAGTTGTGCAGCTGGGGCTTGGGTTTTCCGCTCTGCCTCGCGTCTTGCTCCATTCTGCACCGTGGCCAGGTTATTTCACCTCTCAGCCTCAGTCTCCTCTTCATGTAAAATGAGGTTTGTGGCCCTTAGTTGTGGACTGTGGTGAAGGTCAAGGGCGGTCATACTTGAAAAACATGCTCCGTTGCCTCTAAGCTGCTCTTCTTGTTATGAGGGAAAGGTTAGTACTGGTGAAAACAAGGTCCTTGTACCCCTTCTCACAATTTTTCACTCCACCAAGAGAAACCACGAGCTCTTATGTGAGCTTGTCACTCTCCCCAGCATCTGGAGTGCATGGTTTTAGCAGTGTCAGCCAAGAGGTTGTGTTTCCCATGGGAAACATAGGCTGTGGAGTTACATGTCCACCATATGTTCTTATGTCCACCAAGCAAATCATTTTGTTTCTGTGAGCCTCACTTTCCTCTAGGAACAAACGGATCTAGTGACAACTTCCTCAAAGGTGAGCCATGCATGCCAAGGGGGTGGAGTGACGTGCATAGTGGCTGGGTGTCACACTATGTGTGCCCAATGTTCTGTTCTTTCCTTTTGCTTGGAATCATAACTGTGAGTACATCTGCTGCTGGCAGGGAGAGTGTGATTTGGCGGACTTGTGGTACTGTCTTGGGGCAGCTGCCAGGATGCCCTGGACATCTGTAATGGTCCTTGACACCAGGTGGGAATAAGAGCAGAGTGTGTACTAAGCTTCTTTGTATCCTCCTCCCATGGGCTGATGGGTCTTCCTGGTCCATACAGTTTGCCTGGCCCAACCACCAAGGCTCCAAGGCAGAGTTTACCTGGCACCATAGGAAATTTGGGAGTGGTAGAGAGAACAGCACTACAGGAATGCCACTTTAGGCCTGGCTTGGGTACTGGCTGGGGACCCAGCAGGAAGAGGGGGCCATAGTAGTTAAATTGACTTTCAGTAGAGTGCAGAAATCATAATCATTGAAATTGGACATTTGGGGTTTAAATGCTGAGCCCCACCTTCCTTTTGTTGTGATCTGTGGCATCTGATGCCATCTGTGGCAACTTTGGGTAACAAAGTTTTATAAAATGGACATGATAATAGGAAATCGACCATGATAAATAGTGTCTACCTTGCCAGGTTGAGAAATAAAATACATAATGCAAATAGAGGTCCTATCAGAGTTAACTTGTCTATGGGGCACAGTAGGCATTTGTGCTCAGGGCACAGTAATTTCAGAAAACTATCAAAACACTTCAATATTTTTAAAATAAGACTTTTGAATAAACTACCATTGTTCATCATTTCAGGCAAGCATAATGAATAATCCTTAGAGATCTGATACACAATATTGTACCTATTGCTGCACTTAAAGATTTTTTAAGGAGGTAAATCTCATGTTAAGTGTTCTTACCAGAAGTTATTTCAGAAGTTAAATAATTATAATACTAATGTAGTCTTCATAACGGTGAAAGCCTAAAACAGAGTTACCAGCTTTAGAAATTAGTTTTTATGCAGCAAGGTAGCCAGGAAGGCAACATGCCAAAGGTCCATGGAAATCTTAATGTGGCTTTAGCTTCTACCACAGTGCCTAGCACATGATCAGCATAATGAATTGTTAACTGGTGTCACTAGTAAGGTAATAACCATTTGCTGGATATTTCCAAGTGGTCCTGCTTACCTACAGGCTCAGCTTCTTTTGAGTGGCTTGATGTGATTTGATGGGAACCCTTTGATTGATGTGAGACCTTTACAATTTCAATGCATTTTGGTAGACTTTTTCGTAGTGAAGAATAAATGTAAAAACAAGTAAGAGATATGGGAGGCCCGAGCCAGGCTCTTGCTTGAACATACTGTGCTCTCTGGGTTTGAGAGATCGTATGTGTAGAAGTTAAACGTGTAGATTCTGGAGCTTGTCTATCTTGGTTTGAATTTTGTCTTCACAGTAAGTAGTTTATTACATGTGTAATCTTGGACAAGCTATAGAGCCCCTCTGTATTTCAATGCGCTTATCTATTAAATGGAGATAGTTATATTACTTATCTCCTGGGATGTTAGAGGATTAAATGAGTTAGTGTACATTAAGCAAGCAAAAAACTACCTGGAACACAGTAGGTTCTGTATAGCTGTCATAGGAATACTTTTACTATTACTAATTCATAATAAACTTCCCTGCTATAGATTAACACAAAAATAATAATAATAATGATAGTGAGCTCTAAGTGCTACTTGGTCTGATACCTATGTGTGTTGATTCTTGTAGAGCTATGAGGGTGATCTTGGCCTTCTGGTTCTTGTTATTCAATATTGACAGTTCCTGCCAAAAGGTGTTCACTTTCATACTTGAGGGTTGGTCTCCCACTGCTGTAGACAATGGATTCTTATTGAGCCTCCAGGTATCTCCTGATGTAGTTAATCACCTTTTGGAATGTGTCCCCTGGGATGGTTCAGCAAAGTGAGTCTGAACTGCCAGGCCCTGCAATCTTGGTCAGCTTGCCTGGGCTGGGAGAGGACAGTGATGCCGAAGACCTGAGCTCTGTAGCTGATCCTGGCCCTTCCTCCTCCCAAGCCTTGGGGAAGATCATTAACCTTTTTGAGGTCCGGGGGCTTCCTTAGTAATGGAGAGTAACACTCCTTATTGAGTTGTTGGGAGGATTCAGCAGGGCCAGGACTGGAGGAACTCGGCCACTCCAGGTACCTCATAATTAATAGCTGTTGGTTGTGATGATGGAGGGACTCTGAAATTAGGGGATGGGCAAGACTCCCAGACTCACAGCTGCTTCTCTGGGTGGTGTTTCCCAGCCTGCCCCCAGCTGCTTCCTACAGCCCCTAACAGCTACTTATGTCAAGTGCTGGCTTGGCTGCAAGGCTGCCTTTGTTTTAAGATAGGATTTCTGACCAGGCCAGAGACCTGGAGGGCCTGCCTCTTGAGGGCTTCCAGCTGGATCTGGGTAATCTGTGCCAGCTGCTTTGGGGAGAGCCAGTTGGCACTTCCTGTGCTGCTGGCAGGGGGTACTGGAGTGTGGCAGGAAGTTGGACTGAGATTCAGGCTTCCCCAGGAAGCCTGTGTGGGCTTGGAGGCTGAACTGCTGAAAGCTAGTTTGCACTGGGATGAGGTCAGCAGCTTCAGGTTGAAGGTTCACGCTACACAAGGATCTGTCCAGGAGTATCAGACCACACGTGCCACTAAAGCAAATTAAGTGAATTCACTGGCTCTTGCATTTTTTCTATTTCTCCTATTGGCTGTGCTCCTACCTCTCTTCTGGACAGCTCCATGGGGGATTCAGGTGGGATTCTGTGGGATTCTGTGGGATTCTATGGGCTTAGAGAAGAAAGTAGAAAAGGATCATTCATCCTGAACTTGCATACTGGTAGTGATCACTAGCATACGAGAGGCCTTTTGGCAGATAGTCTAATTCTGCTTTCACAAGTATAGTTACACAGATGGAGAAATGACTTTTTCAGGGTCAAACTAGTAAGTGAGGGTTTCAATGCAGTTCAGCTCTAGGGTTGTGTGTGTGTGTGTGTGTGCGCGCGCGCGTCTCTGTGTGTGTGTGTATTTCAAATGTTGAGTTGAACCTGCTCAATTCTGTATTTTATTTGGCTTTTGGAGATCATCTCAAAACTTATCCTGGCATATATATGGTGGAAAATATTCCTCCTTTATTTTCAGATAAAGCAGAAATTCAGTTGCCAAGCTCTGGCACTCACCTTTTATGAGCTATTTGACTACTTTTTAAACTTTCTGAATCTTGTTTTGTAATCTTATAAAGGAAGAGTAGTAGTGTCTACATATGATGTGACAGAGGTACAGGAAGGAGATGACTTCAGGTGCTTATAAAAATCTTAGTTACTTTCCTTTTCTTTTCTCCCTCCATTGTGTGTGGCAAGCCTCAAGCTATTTCAGCTGGCTTAGGTATTTTCCCCATACTCACCAAATATGAGAACCCTCACCCCTTTCCTGCTCTCTGAGAAGTCCCAGGAGAACGCTAGCATTACTTTACTTTGACTTTGGGCCCAGGGAACCTGAATTAACACAGTGGGGTTTAGGCATGGAGTGGGAAAGTGGTTACATTTCTATTTTAAAGTTATTAGTTTACAGTTTCCCAGGAAGGCCCACTGTGTCTAATGACTCATCTTTCTCTAACAGTTGGAAGCTACTTTAGAGTTTCAAAATTTTTCAAGTCAGTAAATATTGAAGGGGACTCCAGTGTCTCTGAAAGAAGGAGCCAGCAGGATCTGAGCTGAACTCCATCCTCACCATCTGATGGGGTCCCAGGGAAACTCAATTTTCCAACAACATGCATTTTCCTCTTTTCTTGTCTAGGTCATTCATGAGGCCAGTTGTTTGAGACAGTGAAAAAAGTTTTTAAAAATGCAGAAATTAGTCCTTCTGTGTAAGACCATCAGCTGTGTCTTAGTGACTGTTTCAAGGAGCCCTTTTCTGAATTATAATCATTTATTATGCAAAATGTTACCCTCATATTGATAACAAGTCTTTATCTCTTGTGATGGACTTTCCAAACAGCAACTCAGCTGATTCTACCCAAAGCTCTGCAAGATCACCACGATTAATTTCATTTTACAGATGTACATGAACTGGTTGGATAAGGAAATCTCTGTGGTTTCTGCCACTTCCTGGAGGAGGTGATCTTTGAGTCCTGGCCTTCCTAGAGCAATGAAGGCTCAGAAGAGTGGCTGAGTAGAACCGTGATTCCAAGGAGTCTCAGTGACTTGTTTCAGAACAATGACTTGAATATGCTTCCTACATTTCCAAAAGCTCAGGCATCTGAACTAGAAACTGGGAACCATCTTATTTCCTTGTCCTGTGCCCCCACTTCTAACTCATCTAATTAGTATTCAGGTCTTAGATATTCCTGCTTCCCTTCAATTTAAAACCTTCAAAGGCAAGGGTCATGATGATGGCACATGCCTATAATCCTAGGCCTGCAAGGCTGAGGAGAGGGGACTGGGAATTCAACTCTGGCTTGCCCTGCTGACATCCTGACTCAAAACACTTAAAAGAATTTAGCAAGGGCTGGAAGTGTAGCTCAGTGTGATGGCCTTGGGTTCAATCCATAGTACTGGGGTGGGAGGCTTCTAGTATCTTCCCTTTGCTTACACAGGGCCAAGCCCACACTCCCAGGTAGGGTTCACAGGCATTTCATGATGTGGCCTTTGCTTTGTGTGGTCACGCTTTTGCCTAACCTTCCTGGCCATGGGTTTTAGTCACTCACTCTGCCTGTTTTTATGCAGCACCCGCACAGGACAACCAGGGTATCAGGCATCAGATCAAGACAGACCAGCCCTGATTACATGGTGTTTTACGGTTGTGTGGTCCATGGGCATTAGTGCTGTAATTGTGTTCTGTTCTCTGACGGGGAGGCCAGGGTGCTGTGGGAGTATCCACAGTCTCTGGGATGTGTGAGATTTCCCTAATGAAGGAGTGGAGAGGATGCCAGAGATCATCTGGGTGGAGCAGATAACCTGGGCAGTGGCCCTGTGGCCAAAGGGTTCAGATGAGCTATCAATCTGGTACAGGGGGGGGCATGTATTGGGAAGAGCCTGAAGAGATGAGCAGAGCTCTGAAATATGAGGCCTATAAAAGGCAAGATTTTGATTTTTTTCCCAAAGAATAGTGGAAGGGAACAAATCATACTAAGCAGAGACAATATGATCAGACTTGTGTTTATAAACACTTGCTATGATAATTCTGTGGTGTATCCATGAGTGAGTGTGGATGGTCTATCTAGCCATTACTGTGTGTCTGGTGTCTTTCTTTTGTATCTGGGATTCCTGTATCCTTTTAAGTTCTCTCTTTGGAACTAATCAGACACACTTTCAAGCTGCTACAGTGGCAGAGGGCCCTTGGGGGTGTGGAGGTTTTCTTCATTTTCCCAATTACTTAATTTCAATTTTTAATAAAATGAAGACAGTATTATTAATTTTATTTGCCTATGAAATGGTGGATATTCATTTTAGGAACTCAGAAGAGAAAATCTCATTGCTGAGAGCTGAGTTCTGTTAATATCCTATCCTGTGTTCACATGATATTCTATTGAAACACTATTAAAATGGGATCATACCCATTATTATTTTACTTTCTTTTGAAAGACGTCATTGACAGACATCCAGGAAGATGGTGGAGTGGTGAGTAGCAGAGAAACGGCTTCTCCAAGATTTGGTGTCTAGACCCTGGAATATAGCAATGTGAGAAAGAGAAGGAAGAAAGTGGGTCCTCAGGATCCAGCAAGGATCTGGAGTGAGAAGTGAACTACACTGGGAAAACTCAGAGACCTCAGTGAGGAAGAAGGAGGTAGCAAGTAGTGATTTCTCCCTCAGCCCTGGCTCACTGCATGGGAGGGGCAGCTCAGACCTGCAGATGCATGTTGGTTGTTGTTGGTCCCAGAGGCCTCCACAGAGAAATGCATCAGTGGAATGGAGAAGTGGACATAGCAGACTGTGTGTCTGGTTATTTGGGTTGAGATGTCCCTTAGGAGAGGGTGATTGTCTGGGAACCACCTTGGAGAGGAGCCAACTGAATTCAGAATTCAAAGTAGGTGCAGGCTGCCTCTACCCAGTGGCTCCTAATGTCAGGGTGCAGCAGAACTGAGAAGACATCTCTGAGAAATAGTCAGTTCTTAAGTGTTCTTAATACTTGCAATAAAAGTAACTCCCAGAAGCAATTTACAGGCATTAACCCAGGAATTAGGCTAAAAAAATTAGAAAATGGGGAGATATGGGAGCAACATGCAGCTCCAGACTTCCAGTTTGACAAAGGAAAAATAAGGGGGCAATGACATGTAACAATTTGAAAGCCTCCTACCTAGACTCTGTGAAATGGTAACAGCAGAAGAACAAAGCAGGACGAAGGAGGCTCTGGAAAAAATCAAACCAGAAGTACTTTCTCAGGTAAGTACTGTGATGGTGACCATAATGAATGACTCCATAGCAGATGCAGATAAAAAATAGAGTAGCTTAGCAAAATGATGGGAAACCATGAATACCCAGCATAGGAAAGAAATGGAATCCAAGGAACAGATTCACGAGATTAAACATGTATCCAGGAGATTAAAAATTCCACTGAAAGTGTACACAGCAGAATGAGCCAATGTGAGGACAGAATATCAGATCCAGAAGACAAGATTGCTCTTAGTGATCAGGAAAAGAAAGATTTCTTAGAAATAGTAAGAGACTACAAAAAAGCAATGCAACAACTGCTGGGTGATTCAAGGAAAAATAACACAAGTTTGATTGGAGTCCACGAAAAGCAGGAGATAATGCAAACCACATAAAAAACTGTTTACAGAAGTCATGGCAGAAAACTTCCCAAGTATGGAAAAAGAATTTGATAAACAGTAATTGAGGCATATAGAACTCCAATTAGTCATGGTAAAAAAATCCTACACCCAGGAATATAATAGTCAAGATCCCAGAAATTTAGCACAAGAACAGAACATTAAAAGCTATTAGAGAAAAGAAACAAATAGCACAGTCATGAACAACCAATGGGTCACAGATGAAATAAAGGAAGAAGTTAGATGGTTTCTACAAATCACCTTTCCTAAACAAAGGAAAGTCCTTCAGAATCACAGAAGACTTCTCAACACAAACCCTCAAGTCAAGGAGAGCTTGGAGGGAAGTATTTTAAACCCTAAAAGGAAACAACCTACAACCCAAATTTATGTATCCCACAAAACCATTTTTCAGAATTGAAGGAGAAATAAGATACTTGCATGATGAAGGACACTTGAGGAAATTGAAGACCACCAAAGCAACACAAAATGTTCTGAAGGACATTTTAGAAAGAGATAATGAGGACTACAACTCCTTGAACCCTAATAGAATGAATTCACCAGGTAAGGCAAGCAACTAAACAGAACAGGATAAGAAAGGGAACCAACATCAGGAAAAAATAACATGACAAGGATAAGCCAATATGTATCAGCAATACATCAATGTAAATGGTTTCAATTTACTAATCAAAAGAAACAGACTGGCAGAAAGGATTAAGAGGCAAGATCTAACAATATGTTGTGTAAAAGAAACACATTTAATTAAAGAGAAACTCATAGGCTAAAAGTCCAAGGTTAGAAAACAATACTCCATGCAACAGGAATCCAGAAAAAAGAAGTAGCTATTCTTTTGCAGACAAAGTGGATTTCAAGACAAGGTTGGTTAAGAGAGACAAAGAAGGTCACTACATCCTTATAGAGGGAACAGTCCAAGAGGAAGGGGAAACAATCATAAATATATATGCATCAAATACCAGTGCACCCAACTATATAAAATAAATACTAATGGGCATGAAAAATAAAAAAGCACTAATACAGTTGTAATGGGGGACCTCAATACCCAACTGTCATAAATAGATCAAATACACAAAAGATCAATGAAGAAATATCATTGAACCAAAGCTGTGACAAATTTAGCAGATGTCTACAGAGCGTTCCACCTCACAATATTAGAATACACGTTCTCCTCAGCTGCACGTGGGATGTTCGGATGTTCTCCATAATAGACCACACACAAGTTCATAGAACATGCTTAAGTAAATGCAGAGGCACTGAAATTATCCCATGCATATTATTAGACCATAGTGCAGTGAAATTGGAAATCAATGTCAAAAGAAACTACAAGAACTTTATAAACACATGGAAGTTAAATAACACACTCATGAACAACCAGTGGGTCACAGATGAAATAAAGGAAGAAATTAGATGCTTTCTACAGTTAAATGATAATGCAGTACAACATACTGGAACTTATTGGACGCAATGAAAGAAGTCCTATGGGGAAAACTTAGAGTGGTGAATTCTCACATCATGAAAACAGAGAGAATTCAAATAAACGTCCTAATGTTGGACCTCAACCTTTAGAAAAAGAAAAACAAGTCAAGCCCAAAGTTCATAAAAGGAAATTTTAAAGATCAGAGCAGCAATTAATGCAATTGAGATTAAGAAAACAATAGAAAGAGTCAATGAATCAAAGAGTTCGTTCTTTGACAGATTAAATAAAACTGAAAAGCTTTCAGCCAACCTTATCAAAAAAGGAAAGACTCAACTCCATGCAATTAGGAATGAAATGGGGGAAATCACAATAGATACTTCAGAAATCCTGAAGATTATCAGTACCTATTCTGAGAACCTATATTTTAATATGATGGGAAACACAGAAAAAAATGGACAGATTCCTAGATACTTATGAATTACCAAAGCTGAATCAAGAAGATACAAAAATTCTAAATAAACCAATATCAGTCAATGAAGTTAAAGATGTAATTAAATACCTACAAACAAAGAAGATCCCGGGCTCTGATGGATTCACTGCTGAATTCTACAGGAAATTTAGGGAAGACTTAATGCTGCTACTTCTCAAACTCTTTAAAGAAATTGTAAGGGAAGCAATACTCTCAAATTAATTCCTGGAGGCAAGCATTACCCTGATAGCAAAATGAGAGAAGGGTCCAACCAAAAAAGAGAGCTACAGCAAATATCCCTAATGCACATTAAGTGCAAAAAAATCATCAATGAAACACTGAAAGCTTTCAGTCTCAAATCACTAAGATCAGGAACAAGACAAGGGCATCTGTTTTCACCACTAGTACTTAATATAGTTCTGGAAACAATAGCCACAGCAGGTAAACAAGAGGAAGAAAAACAAAGGAATAAGGATAGAAAAGGAAGATGTTTAAATTATCATTATTTGCAGATGACACGATACTCTACATGGAAGAATCCAAAAACTCCTCCCAAAGACTTCGAAATTTAATAACCAAATTTAGTATCAATAGCAACATATGAAGACAACACTCAAAAATCAATAGCATTCCTGTACACAAATAATAAACTCACTGAGGAAGAAATTAGGGAATCCACACTTTTCACAACAGCATCCAAAACCCCCCTGAAATATCTAGGAATCAGCTTAACAAAAGAAGTAAATGACATTTACATTGAAAACTACAGTACTCTGAAAAAAGGAGATGAAAGAAGTATCAGAAAATGGAAAGATACCTTGCTCTTGGGTAGGAAGAACAAATATAGTGAAAATGGTTATACCTCCAAAATTATTACACAGATTTAATGCATTTCCAATCAAAATACTAATAGAATATTTCCTAGAATTAGAGAAAAGTGTCCTAAAATTCACTTGGAAGCAAAAGAGACCTAGAATAGCAATAAAAATCTTTCTTAAAATTTTGTTTGTTTGTTTGTTTGTTTATTTATTTATTTATTTATTTATTTTTGTCTTTTTGCTCTCTATTTGTTCTGAGAAACCACTCTGAAGATATCAATACGTTATACAACAACCATTTCCCACCACTTTGCCTGTAATTCTGTATTGCTTGTATTGTTCTTATGCTATTTTGTAAATGGATGTGTTTGTTAACATGTTTTCCTTATTTTTAAAATAAATTTAAAATATTGTTATTGTTTTTTCTTTTTGAGACGGGGTCTTGCTATATAGTTCAGGCAAACCTTGAGTTCACTTTGTAGCCCAGGTTGGTCTTGAACTCACAACAATCCTCCTGCCTTAGCCTCCCAACTGCTGGGATTACAGGCTTGTGCCACCATACCCAGCAGCAATAGAAATCTTGAGCAACAAAGGCAACTCAAGGGCCACCATAATCCCTGTCTTGAAATTATACTACATAGCTACTGTGATAAAGAAAACAGCATGGTAATGGCAAAAACAAAAACAAAAACAATAAAAAAAAACCAAGAAAATATTAGAAGATGCAGGGCTGCAAATATAGCTTAGTGGGGCAGTACCTGCACACAAGCACAAGGTTGTGAGTTTGATTCCTGGCACCAAAAAAACAAAAAGATTCAGAAACAATTCCAAACACACTAAGCCATCCTGTCTGTGATAAATTTCTTTCATTGTGCACTAGTCTAAAATCAAAATATATCAAAGATCTAAATATTAAAACAGAAACAATCTGCTGGAAGAGAAATTATGTAAAACTCTAAGTAGGCAAAGACTCTATATACAAAATCCTGTTGCACAGGAAACATCATGAAAAATCAAAAACAGGTTTCTCATCTTACTTAAAAGCTTTCACCCACGGAAAGAAACCACCAATAGAGTGAAGAGACAACCCACAGTTTGGGGGAAAATTTTGCTAGCTGCTTTTAGACAAAGAACTATGTAGAAGTATATAAAGAACTAAAAAAATCATATACTCCAAATTTAAAAACCCAATACAAAAGTGGGCATCTGAGATGAATAGATACTTTCCAGATGAAGAATTAGAAATAGAAAATAAATATATGAAAAAATGTTCAGCATCACTGGTCATTTGAGAGGTACCAATTAAAGCAATGCTAAGATTCCATCCCCAGAAAGAATTGGCTATGATCAAGAAATCAATCAAAAACAAATGCTAGTGGGCCTATGCAGATAAAGGAACTCTCCCCCATGATTGGTGGGAGCGTAGACTGGTGCAACCCCTGTGGAAATCAGTCTAGAGATTCCTCCAAAAATTAAAAGTAGACCATTTGACCCAGTTATTCTCCTCCTTGGTGTCTTCTCAAAAGAGTTTAAGGCATCATACCACAGCGATGTATGTACACCCATGTTCATAGTGGCACAGTTTGTAATAGCTAAGTGTTGGAAACAGTCCAAATGCCCATTAACTGATGAATGGATAAAGAAGATGTAGGGTATTTTTTTTTTTTGGGTACAATAGAGTACTACTCAGCCATAGAAAAGAATGAGCTTTACACATGCTAGCTAAATGGATGCATCTTGACAGCACACTCTTAAGTGAAATAAATCTTACACACGTTTAAATACCACACTTTTATGATGTGACAAACCGAAAATGTATACTAGATACTGGGAAATGGGAAGAAAATGCTCAAATAAAGAAAGGAACAAGAGGGGCTGGGGATATAGCTCAGTGGAATAAGCGCTTGCCTAGCAAGCGCAGGGTCCTGAGTTCAATCCCCAGTACCGCAAAAAAAAAAAAAAAAAAAAAAAAAAAAAAAAAAAAAAAAAAAAAAAAAAGGAACAAGGGAGGAAGGAGCAAGAATGGAAGAAAGGGACAAGAAAAAATAGAAAAAAAAAGGACATAAAGCTTATGTAAATAAGGAAGGGAAAAGGGGTTGAAGGGGGGGGAATGAAAGAAAAGAAGAATCAAATTATATCTATAGCTACAAATTTCCTTTGAAGAATAGTATCATTATGTATATCTAAAATGTACCAATAAAATTAAAAAAGAGAGAAAGATTTAATTTTATATGTAGTCTCTGTCTCCATCTCTCTGTGTCTCTTTGTGTGTGCTAGTGTGCGTGTGCGTGTGTGTGTGCGTGCGTGTGTGTCTAGGCCCTCTTTTATATTTTTATCAGTTTCTCTGATCCTGAATGGCCCTTAACCAATGGTCCATGAGTCACAGTAGATACTGTTTGGGTGATGGCATCTCACCAATTAATACACACGCACACTTTGTATACAAACTTACGCATGCGCACCACATATACTTACTTCCCCACCATTAAGCGTTTGTTATATGAGAGACTCCTTGTATTGCTTTGTACGTACTCGCTCATTTAATTCTCCCTCTTCCAGTGATGAAACTAAGACATTTGTCCAGGGAAGGGGGGATTTTACTTCACAGCATGTGAGGCTGTATCTGTATGAGGCTGGCTGTGCATGCAGTTGTCAGAGGAAGAGCACTGAGGCACACGCCTCTAGTAAAAGCCCAAATAAGAGGGGTTATAAGCCTGCACGAGGGAAGGAAGCTGGGTATTAAATGCTGAGGACCAGGATGCTTCTAGCAGTCCACTTCAGGCGAAAGCTCAATTGGTCACTCATCCCTTGAGTGCCCAGCAACTGCCCTGAAAATAGATGGAGACATTAGAGAATTTCCTCATCCTTGAAAAGTGTGTGGACTTGGACTGGCATTGAACACCGATGTGGCTAGGCTGGGTGCCATTTCAGGGATATATAAAGGACAAGGGTAACCTAAGGACAGGATGGTCTAAGCACCTACAGGAGTCAGCAAATCTTAGACTCAACTTCTTTCACTGTTTTCCTTCCCTCTCTTCCTCTCCCTTGCTCCTCCCCTTTGTCCTTATTCCGTCCCATTTCTTGTCTCCCCTTCTTTCAGCTTTATGGAAGTGTGATTTACATACCGTAAGGTTCACCTATTTTAAGGATCAGAAGTCAATAATTGTGAGTAAATGTACAGTTGTGTAATCATCATCAGGCATATGTACTTCATGCTGTTTGATTTTGAATAGTATCCCTTTATATAGATATATACACTTGTTATCTCTGTCCCAACTGATGGACCCTAGTTATTTTAGTTTAATAATAACCATTTTGGTAGAAGACATTGTATGGACATATGTGCTCAGTCTCTTGGGTAGATATCTGGGAGTGGAACTGTTGGGTTGTACCACAAATTAATATATAACATTTAAAAATAGTATTTAAATAGTATTTAAAAATAGTATTTAAATTTCTAAAATCATGAATACATTTGCAGTACATAATGGTTACATTCACTGCTGAGAGTTTATACACGTGCATAACACATCTTCATTTATTGTTTCATCTCCTTCCCCTCAGAGATGAATGAGTAAAGAAAATGTGGTGTTTACATTCAATGGAATATTATTCTGCCACAAAGGAAGATAAACTTGAGTCATTTGTAGGAAACTGGATGCACCTTGAGACCATAATGTTAAGTGAAATAAATCAGACCCACAGGCTTAAATATCATGTTTTTCTTTTATGTGAAAATATACATAAAGAATAGAAGATACATAGTAGGAAGTAGAAGATAGGTCTTTCCCAAATGGGAAAGGGATAATGTAAAACTTTCAAGGAACTGCCAGACTGTTTTCCAAAGTGGTTGCACCATTTTACAATTTGAACAGCAGTGTAAGGTCCCTGAACTGAATTTTAGGGTGTAGAAATCAACTAGATCTCAAAAACTTCAGAGGCCAGGATGGCTGCACAAGGACCAGCTGGAGTCATGCTGTAGAGATTCTGATTCCATAGCTGTTGGATACAGTTAAGCCCTGCACAGTTTTAGAAAGCTCTGCAAGTTACTGTGATATGCGGCCTTTATAAAGGAATCGTTGAGCTGGTTGAAATTGGGAATGGGATGGACAGGGAAGGCATTTGGGGGTCATTCTGCACAGTGAGACACCGCTTGTATAAGAACAGCACACTGGCGTGATAATGGTTCGAAACAGGAGTGGTGAAAGAGACATGGTGACAGGGTGGGGTATCCAGACGGGTCAGCAGACTTCGCACTGGTCCAGCTGAGATTTCATAAGAGACCATTGAAGTCACTGACCTATCCATCTAGTTTTCTATGAAAACTTTTTAGGGAAACTAACTTTTTTTGTGTACTAGGTACTAGGCTAAGAGTTTCAGGTTTAATTGTTTTTTTTTTTTAAATTTTATTTTAAAGACAAAAGAATGGAGACATATGAACCAGAAAAGCCATAAACAATACAGAAAATACAAAGTTATACAGAATATAGTAGGGAATTAGCACTGGATGTTGTATTACATAGTTATCTTCACATTAGTTAACACAAAAACATTAAAGGGAATACCAAATTATAGATAAGATAGTAGGGAA
>PVLD010028380.1:0-19473 GCA_004027595.1 Dinomys branickii
TATGTTTTTGTACTTTTATGTTTCTAAAATAAAAAAAAAAAAAAGCTGCTAGAGAAAAGAAACAGACCACCTATAAAGGAAAGCCCACCAGAATCACAGCAGACTTCTCAACGGAAACCATGAGATCAAGAAGAGCTTGGAGCAAGGTATTACAGATTCTGAGACAAAACAATTTCCAACCCAGACCGATGTATCCTGCAAAACTATCCTTCAAATTCAATGGAGAAATAAAATACTTCCATGACAAAGAACAACTAAAGAACTTCATGAGGACTAAACCAGCACTGCAAAAATCACTAAAAGATATTCTAGACAGAGAAAAAAGTGACCACAATCTCAAGAACAATAATAGAAAGGAACCCTCCAAGAGAACAAGCAAGTAAACAGATAGCAAAAGTAGGAAAACAACAACAAGTAAATAGCATAACTAGAATAAGCCAACATATAACCATTATAACCATTAATGTAAATGGCCTCAATTCACCTGTCAAAAGGAAAAGATTGGCAGAGTGGATTAAGGAACACAATCCAACGATATGCTGTATACAGGAAACACATTTTACTCAAAAGGAAATCCACAGGCTGAAAGTTAAAGGATGGAAAACAATTTGCAATGCATCAGGTTCCCAGAAAAAGAGCAGGGGTAGCTATTATGTTTGCAGACAATGTAAACTTCAAACCAAAAACAATCAAAAGAGATAAAGAAGGCCACTACATACTAGCTAGGGGAAAGCTGCAAGAGGAAGAGATAACAATCCTAAACATTTATGCACCAAACCATGGAGCACCTAACTTTACAAGTCAAATCTTAACAGACGTGAAAAATCAAATAATTAATAACACTATTATAATAGGGGACCTAAACACCCCTCTGATGCAAAGAGACAGGTCAATCGGACAGAAACTCAGCAAAGAAATAAGAGACCTGAACCAAAAGTGTGAACAGATGGACTTAGTAGATGTATACAGAGTGTTCCACCCCACAACATCAGAATACACATTTTTCTCAGCTGCACATGTGTCTTTCTCTAAAATTGACCACATTCTAGCCGATAGAGCAAATGTACCTAAATGCAAAAGAATTGAAGTTATCCCATGCATATTATCTGACTACAGTGCAATGAAATTGGAAATTAATGACAAAGAGAACTCCAAAAACTGCATAAACATTTGGAAATTAGACAACAACCTCCTGAATAACCAATGGGTCACACAAGAAGTTAAAGAAGAAATTAAAAAATACCTACAAATAAATGAAAATGGAAGTACAACCTACCGGAATCTATGGGATGCAATGAAAGTGGTCCTCGGAGGGAAATTTCTAGCAATGAACTCATATACAAAGAAAACAGAAAGAGAGCAAATAAATAGCCTAATGCTACACCTCAAACTCTTAGAAAAAGATCAACAAGCCAAACCAAAAGCCCAAAGAAGGGAGGAGGTTATAAAACTTAGGGCAGAAACTAACGCAATTGAGATGAAGAAAACTCTACAAAAAATTAGTGAATCAAAGAGTTGGTTCTTCGAAAGAATAAATAAAATTGATAAACCCCTAACCCACCTTATCAAAAAAAGAACGGAAAGAACTCAAATTCATGCAATAAGAAAAGAAAAGGATGAAATCAGCACAGATTGCAGAGAAATCCAAAAGATCATTAATACCTACTCTGAAAATCTTTACTCACATAGGATAGAAAATTCAGAAAAAATGGACAGATTTCTAGAAAGGTGCAAATTACCAAAATTGAAGCAGAAAGATGCAAAAATCCTGAGCAACCCAATATCAATTAATGAGATTGAAAACGGAATTAAAAACTTACCAACAAAGAAATGCCTAGGCCCTGATGGATTCACAGCAGAATTCTATAAAACATTCAGAGAAGATTTAATGCCAACACTCCTCAAACTCTTCAATGAAATCGAAAAGGAAGCAACTCTCCCTAACACATTTCTGGAGGCAAGTATTATACTGATACCAAAACCAGAGAGGGACTCAACCAAGAAAGAAAACTATAGGCCAATCTCTCTAATGAACGTAGATGCAAAGATACTCAACAAAATACTAGCAAATAGATTACAGGGAATCATAAGGAAAATTATACACCATGACCAGGTAGGATTCATTGCAGGAATGCAGGGATGGTTCAATATTCTCATATCAATTAATGTAATACATCATATTAATATAGCCAAAGACAAAAACCGCATGATCATCTCAATAGATGCAGAAAAGGCTTTCGATAAAGTGCAACATGCATTCATGTTAAAAACCTTAGAAAAAATAGGAATAGATGGCCTCTTCCTCAATCTAATCAAAGCCATCTATGACAAACCAACAGCCAACATCATACTAAATGGACAAAAACTGAAAACTTTCACTTTAAAGTGAAGAACAAGACAAGGATGTCCATTGTCACCACTCCTATTCAACATAGTTCTGGAAGCATTAGCCAGAGCAATTAGACAAGACAGAGAAATAAAAGGAATAAGGATAGGAAAGGAAGAAGTCAAACTATCACTATTTGCAGATGACATGATACTATACATGGAGTACCCCAAAAACTCCACAAGAAAACTCCTGGAATTAATTGACAAATTCAGCAGTGTAGCAAGAGAGAAAGTCAACACCCAAAAATCAATAGCATTCCTATACACAAACAACAAACAGACTGAGAGAGAAATTGAGGAAACCATACCTTTTACAATAGCAACCAAGAAATTGAAATACTTAGGAATCAATCCAACAAAGAATGTGAAAGATTTATTCAGTGAAAACGATAGTACTCTGAAAAAAGAGATCGAAGAGGATTTCCATAAATGGAAAAACATACCCTGCTCATGGTTAGGAAAAACTAACATTGTGAAAATGGCCATACTACCAAAACTGTTGTACAGATTCAATGCAATTCCCATTAAACTACCATTAGCATACCTTACAGATCTAGAGAAAATATGCCTTAAATTTATCTGGAACCAGAAGAGATCCAGAATAGCAAAAGCAATCCTGGACAATAAGGACAAGTCAGGGGGAATCACAATCCCTGACCTGAAATTATACTACAAAGCTACTGTAATAAAATCAACCTGGTACGGGCTAAAAACATACCTGAGGGTCAATGGAGCAGACTGGAAGATGCAACCATAACGAAAAACCCACTCAGCTACCTAATATTTGACAAAGGGGTCAACCAAACTCACTGGAAGAAAGATCGCCTGTTTAATAAATGGTGCTGGAAAAACTGGCTTGCCTCTTGCTGAAAACTGAAAACAGACCCAAGTCTATCACCATGCACCAAACTCAGGTCAAAATGGATCACAGACCTCAACATTAAAACAGAAACTCTAAACCTATTAGAAGAGAAAGTAGGTAAAAATCTTGAAGACATAGGAGTAGGCAGAGAGTTCATGAACAAAAATGAAAGTGCAAGGGAAACACTTCAAAGTATCAATAATTGGGACCTCATCCTACTGAAAAGTTTTTGTACATCTAAAGAAATCACCAGCAAAGTAAAAAGAAAACCCACAAATTGGGAAAAAAATCCTAGCTGACTGTCCCTCACATAAAGGTCTTCTATCTGGAACATACAAAGAATTAAAAAACATGTACCTGTCCAAATTCAAAGACCCAATCCAGAAATGGGCATCTGAGATGAATACACACTTCTCAGATAAAGAAATAAAAATGGCAAATAAATATATGAGAAAATGTTCCACATCCTTTGTCATTCGAGAAATGCAAGTAAAAACAACATTGACATTTCATCTCAGCCCAGTAAGACTGGCAAATATGAAAAAATCATCCAATAACAAATGCTGGCATGGCTGTGGAGAAATAGGGACTCTACTGCACTGCTGGTGGGATTGCAGACTGGTGCATCCACTGTGGAAAGCAGTTTGGAGATTTCTCAGCAAAGTAGGTCTAGAGGTTCCATTGAAACCAGCTATTCCCCTTCTGGGTATTTTCCCCAGAAGATCTGAAAACATCATATCACTCTGATATATGTGCACCCATGTTTATAGCAGCACAATTTGTAATAGCTAAAATGTGGAAGCAACTCAAGTGTCCATCCACAGGAGACTGGATTAAAAAACTGTGGCATTTTTATATAATGGAATATTATTCAGCTATAAAGAGGGGAAGATTTGGGGCCTTTGTAGGCAAATGGTCATAATTGGACACCATACTCATAAGTGAAATAAATCAGAGGTACATGGGCAGGCAACGTATTGTGTCACTGGTGTAAGAACCTGAGGGTGGGAATGTAAACTAAGAGATATGAAGGAAATCCGTTCAAAAGTGAAGAACAGGTGGGAGGAGGGAAAGGAGAAAAGAAAGAGTCAAAAATGTATGTATGTATGTATGTATATACATATGTGCAGGATGGCTAACATGGTTCTACTATTGTCTTATTTCACTTAATGGTAAGGAATAGTTGATGACTGATTGTTTGATCAATCGTGTATGTCTATATGTGTTCTCCTGAGCATACACTTTGAAGATATCAATATGCAATCAACAACTATTGTTGGTTTTCTGTTGCTTTGTCTATAATTCAATTCTGATTATACTGTTATTGTGCTACTTTGTATCTCTTTGTTAATGCTTTCCGTTTTTTTTTTCTGTTTTTGTTGATGTCGTTCTTTTTGCTTTCACACTTTAAAAAGAAAAATTATATTAAGAGAAGAAAAAAACAAAAAAGGAAGGGATAAGTATCTATGTATGTAAGTAAGTATGTATGTATATGCAGCATATCTAACATAGTTGTACTACTGACTTAGGTCACTTTATTGTAAGGAATAGTTGATGATTAATTGTTTGATCAATTTTGCATGTCTATATCTATGTTCCTGAATATACACTTAGAAGTTATCAATATGTAATGCAACAACCATTGTTGATTCCCTTTCACCTTATGTGTAATTCAGTTTTGATGGTACCATTCTTATGCTACTTTGTGTCTGTTTGTTAATATGTTTTTGTTCTTATACTTTTAAAATAAAAAAAAGGAAAAAAGAAAGAAAATACGTCAATCAAAAGTTGGGGGGTTGATTTACTTATTCTCATTTCTAGTCCACTTATTTATTCATCTATGCTTAGGCCAGTGTCTTACTGTGCCACTCCTTCAGTATTGTCACTAGTTTGGCAATACAAAACGTGTTTCTCAAATTTTATCGTTTTTCAAGAATTATTTTGCCTATTCTGTGTCCCTTATATTCCAATATGCTTCTATTAATAGCTTCAAAATGGGCTCTAAAATTCTGATAGAAATGAGTTTGAATCTGTAGATCAGTTTTAGAAGTATTGGCATCTTGTCACTATAAGCCATCCAATTCTTGACCGTGTGACACCTTTCAACGCCCTGTAAATCTCTTTTAATTTCCATCAGCAATATTTTGTAACTTTCACATTTGAATTCTATGTCTTTCGTTATATTTACTTCCGGTTTTTGTTTGTTTTTTCCATGATTGTGTAGATGGTTATCAATTATCCTCTTAACTTCACTTTCAAGTTTTTTGTTTTTGTTTTATAGAGATATAATTTATTTTTGTATGTTGCTCCTGTACCCTGAAACCTTGTTAAAGTCTTTCATCTGTTTTAATAGTAGTTTTGTGTATTCCTAAAGATTATCTAGAAAAAATTTGTTACCTGAAGCACAGATGGTTTCTTTTTCAATCAGGATGTATTATATTTTTCTTATCTAGTTGCTTTGGAAAGAACTTCCATGGCAATAATAAATAGAAATCATAAGAGAGATTTTTCTTGGTTTATTCCTGGTGTTAGGGTATAGCCTTCAAATTTTTATCATTACATACAGTGCTGGCTGGAGATTTTTTATAGATGCTCATTATTAGTTTAAAAACTTTCTGTATTTCTAGTTTTTTGAAACCTTTTATCACTACAGAATGTTGTATTTTGTCAAATGTCTATACTGAGATGATCATGTGTTTAATCTTTGCCCTATTAATGTTTATTATATTGATTAATATTTGGACATCAAACTTACCTTGTCGTCCTGGAAATATTCAACTTTTTGATTATGATGTATAATCTTTCTTCTTACATTGCTAAGTTCCATTGCATAGTATTTACTCGAGAATTTTTACATGCTTATTTCTAAGGGCTGTTTATTTGTACTTTGTTTTTTGGTACTGGGAATCAAACTCAGGACCTTGCGCTTGCCAGGCAGGCACTTACTGCACTGAGCTATATCCCCAGCCCTGCCAGGCAGGCGCTTATGCCACTGAGCTATATCCCCGGCCCTATTTGTACTCTTGTCTTACTTTTAGGAGGCATTTAGATCAGGGTAGTACTGGCCTCCATAGTCCTATTTTTATTCTTAGAAACATTCTGTGAAAGAGTTGCATTAAATCTTTTTAAAATGTTTGATTAGCAAAACCATGTGGTAAGTTCTTGGTTGCTTTTTTATTTCTAAGTAGTAACTCCGTATCCCCTTTTTTAGAAGTCTGTACAGGCTTTCATATCTTGCATTGTCCCTGTGGTAGTTGATACTCCTCTAGGATGTTTCCCTTTCATCTAGGTCATTTTTTGGCACAACCTTGTTGTATTCTTATAAGAAGTTTTATTTCTGTGAAGTAGATAGTGATATCTATTTTATTACTGATTTTGGCACTTTGAACCTTATCTTTTTTTTCGTTAATCTAGTTAAAACATTGTTAATTTTATTGACCTCTTCTGAGGTTTAATTTTTTCAGTTATTTTGCTATTGTCTTTTTTTCCCTTCAATTCTTCATATTTCTTTCTTTATGCTTACTTTGGTTTTATTTTAATCTTCTTTTTTTGGTATTTTAAGGTATATGCTTAGTTTAATAGATTTGAGAACTTCTTTTTTAGTATGTGGTTTTATAGGTATAAATTTCTTACTGGATACTAACTTTGCCTTATGCTGTAACTTTATTTATTTTACTTTTAAAATTTTATTCTTAAAGTACCTTTTTAAATTTTATTTTAAAGAGAAAAAACAGAAACAAAAAACAGTAAAAACAAAACAACAAAAACAATAATAACAATACAGAATTTCAAAACAAGATGACAGGAAATTAACAATAGTTGTTATAGTACGTATTGTTATCTTAAAGTAGTTGCTCAGATCTCCAGACATAAACATGCAAGATCAGTAAAACAATTAAGTATTAACTGTTCCTTCCAACAACCAATAGAAATTAGTAGTAGAATTATCCGAGCTATCTTGTATATCGATTTAGGTAGATATAGATGTAGGTATAGATTTCCCTCTTTTTCTCCTTTCCCTCATCTCAGCTGTACCTTCCTTTTAAAGAAAGGTAAACACAACAATGAAACTGAGTTTCAACACAGGCAATTAGGACAACTATAATAGTTGATAATACTGTATTGTTGTCTCCCTAGTAGTACTTCAGAGCAGAAGATATAATCAAGAATTTCTTTTGGAATTTTCTTTGATAAAGAAGAATAACTTTTGAATGACTGTTTAAGTGTTGTTTGATTTTCATATTTCTTGTTAATTTCTCAGTCTTTATTTAGTTACTATTGCTATTCCAGTTTGGTTACTGAACATACTTAGTAAGATTTTACTCATTTTAAATTTCCTGAGGCAAACTGTATAGTGTAACATAACATCTATCTTGACGAATGTTCCATGTGCCTTTTAGACTGTGTATTCAACTATTGTTCAGCATTCTATACTCTATACATGTTTTCAAAGAAGCCAGATCATAATCTATTACAAATTCCTCGAATATGATTAGTTTCTTCTCTTTTCCCAGTGTCAAGGTTAACTTTGTTTTCTTTGTGTTTATCAACAGTCTGACTATGATATAGCTGGTCACGAATCTGGATTTTTCTTCTTGAAATTTATTGAACTGCTTGCAAGTAGAAAGTAATTTTTCAATCAAAATCGAGAAATTTCAGCTATCACTACCTCAAAGATTCCTTGGCAACACTTTCTCTCAGGTCCCCCTAGAGCTTGCATCCAGCCCATGACGGTGCAGCTGAGTATTTTCCACAGGTTTCTGAGGCTCTGTTCCTTGTTTCTTTTTCTTTTCTTTGTGCCCCTTACTTTCCTCAGATTGGGAAATCTCTACTCACCTATCCTCAAGTTCCTTAATCCTTAATTCTGCTTACTCAAAACTACTGCTGAGACTTCCAAGTCAAAGTTAAAAAACTTTCATTTATTGTATTTAACAGGGTCCAGAATTTCTCTGTCCTTATTGATACTGATTGCTAATATATTGCTCTCATACTTTATCCATTTAAACTTTGACTTCCGTAGGTCTTTGAGCATGTTTGCAATGGCAAGTTGACTGTATTTGTCTGTTAAATTGAAACCTGAATTTTTGCCAGGCAGTTTCTATAGAGTACAGTATGTGGCCCTGTATGTCTATTCTTTTTTATTTCTATTTCTCATTTTAATTGAAAAATTGAGATTTCAAATGATACTTTGGTCATGATACTCAAGCCTGGTTTGC
Organism: Dinomys branickii; assembly: GCA_004027595.1. Classification (NCBI taxonomy): domain Eukaryota; kingdom Metazoa; phylum Chordata; class Mammalia; order Rodentia; family Dinomyidae; genus Dinomys; species Dinomys branickii. The sequence continues at coordinate 8,467 of PVLD010028380.1, forward strand.
TTTTGTTGTTCGTATGGAATCATTGGTGCAATTCTTTCTTTAAAATTATTTTCCTGTAGTAATTCTGAAAAGTAAATATATCCTGTAGCTTGCCACCACTGAAGTTCTTATTCAATATGCTTAGTGTCAGTGAACTGGACACAGATTAGCTTCTTAAACCAATATTCCTTCTACTCTTTGTGAAACACCTGCATGTGTGTGCACGTATGAGTGTGTGTGTGTGTGTGTGTGTGTGTGTGTGTGTGTATGTATGTGTGTGTTAGTATCTTCAGTGTTCTGGTAATTACAACTGTACCTTCCCTGTTAATGCAGCACCTGTAGAACACTGAGGAGTAATAGCTTATGCACATCTCAGATATTTCCTGGGCTTGTCCACACCATGCATATTTCTTTCTTTCTTTCTTCTCTAGGATACAACCGAACATTGCAAAATCCATTACAGATACCTTGTTGTCCAGATCTTTCACTGGATTTTCCTGGATAACTCTTGTTTGTTCCAACTGGTGTCTCTTCCTCAGGCAGCTGTGATGTTAAAGAGTTGGCAATGATTCCTTCCAAAATTGCTCCAAGGAATAGCTTTTCCCACAGTGTGAGTGGGAGGAAATGACAAGCTATATAAGTGGGACTCTTCAAGACTCTTCCAGCTACGAGCATGAGCAGTGCTCTAGAATGGATCTTTTTGAGGGACTCCGGGTCTAGCTTGCTCCTTTCCAGGGCTGTTATATTGCTGGTTTGCAGAGATACTAAGATTTTGTGGGAATGACGTGAATAGGCAAACTTAAAATTCTGTGAAACACTGCTCTTAGTGAGATTTGCCACATTTCTTGAAAAAATATCCGCTACATTTTGGAGGCTTTTGGATAACTTCTAGAATTTTGAAAAAAAATGATTTTGACAGTTTTTGGGAGTGTCTTTGTTACTTACATGGAAGAACAGATTTCAGATCATCTTTTTTTCCCACTAAGTCAGAAACCTCATTTAAATAGAGAATTTTAAAATGTGTTCTTCTCTCTGTCTTCTTTCATGCATGTAATATACTTTGGTCCTTTTAATCCCCTTTATTCCTCTTCATTCTTCTCTCCTACATCCCTGTCCATTTCTCCATTAGTCTGTCTTCTACTTTCATATTATCTCTCTCTCTCTTCCTTCCTTCCTTCCTTCCTTCCTTCCTTCCTCCCTCCCTCTCTCCCTCCCTCCCTCTCTCTCGCTCGCTCGCTCGCTCCTCTCTTTTCTTTGACTCCACATATGAGAGAAAACCAATATTTGATTTTCTGAGTCTGGTTTCTTCATTTAGCATGATTATCTCTACTTTCATCTATTTTCTTACAAAATGATACTGGTTTTTAAAGGCTGAATAATCTCTTGTTTTGCTTGTATTCCACATTCCCTTATGAATTGACAGGTTCACTATCAGTCAGTTTTTCCATTCCTGGGAACAAATATCTGAAACACACAACTGAGAAAAGGAAGAGTTTGTTTCTGTGCATGATTTTTGGGTGTTCAGTGAATTTTTGGTTGACTCCAAAGCAAAAACAATACGGCAGAGGGATGCGGTGAGGAGAGCTGCTCCCCTCTTGGGAGCCAGAGGTAGGGCAGGGGAGCAATGCCTGACAGGAAGGAACCAGGCACCAGAAATTGTCTCCAAACGTGCCCCATCACCCGCCCCAAATCACCCCAATGTGCCATTTACTAATACCCTAGGTGGAGCTCAAACCATGCAAGTTGACACAGCAGCTTAACTGTCACATTACGTCTCTCATCAAATTGGCATCCAAGCACATCTCCTTAAACCATACTTAGTTTCCAGATAAAGATAGTACAGTTCATAATTCCACCTATTACAACTATCATGCATACAACCTAAAATACAATAACCCCTTTTCCCCTAGTCTCGGTATTTCTCAAGTCCCAGTCGCAAATGTTCTCTGATAGTTGCTATGGTTTGTCTCTGAATGTACCCCCCAAAGCCCCATGGCGTCATGGGGTGGGCTTCTAGAGTTTATGACTGATTCATGTGTGTGAGTGCTATAGCTTCCATGGGGCAGGTAGTTTGGATACAATGTAAGGGAGGGAAAGAGGCTGCCCGCCTCCAGTTTTGCCCCTTTGCACTTGCAGTTTTCCATCACCATGAACTGTTGACCTCTGCCATGTGCCACTCTGCCTTGGAGCCAGTTGAGTATGAACTGAAGCCTCCAAAACAGTGGACCCTTTCCTTCCTTAATTTTGGGCATCAGGTAATCTGTCTCAGAAATGAAAGAAATTTCATGTGGAAGCCAAGAGATACAGAACAGTCAAAGTAAAACCGAACCAAGACAAAATTTTTGACAAACTCTTAGCTATAAGCCTTGTAGCTATAAAACAGCAAGTTACATAATCCCTAAGTACAATTGGTAAACCTTCCGTTCCAAAAGGGAGGAACCACGGGGTAGAAAAGCATAAGGACAATGCAGCCTGAAAACCAGCAAGACCGATATTAATTCCTTATTTGGTATGCAGGGCACGTGGTGGTGAGAACTCCAAAGGGTCATTTTTTATGTTAAGTTTTTTGAATTCTTTATATATTCGGGATATTAATCCTGTATCAGAAAAGTAGCTGGCAAAGATTTCTCTCATTATTTCTATGGTCTCTTTGCTATTAGTTGTTTCTTTGCTGTGCAGAAAGTTTTTGATTTGATGTATTTTCATTTGTCAATTCTTATTTCCTGTTGCTGCTGGAGTCCTATTTAAGAAGTCCTTGCCTGTGCCAGTAACTCTAAGTGTTTCCCCAATATTTTCTTTTAGCATTTACAAAGGTTTAGGTCTTACACCTAGGTCTCTGATCTATTTTGACTTATTGCTTTATAACATTATTTTTCTACATATGGGTATCCCCTTTTCTTGTGTCATTTCTTAAAGATGGTATCTTTTCCCCAGCAAACATTTCTGACCCCTTTGCCAAGAACCAGATGGCTTTAGTGTTGGGGGTTTTATGTCCTCTATTCTGCTTCACTGTCTGTGTATCTATTTTTATACTGCACCATGCTGTTTCTGTTACTATGACTTTGTAGTACAATTTGAGAACCGATTTTGTGATCTTCCAGCATTTCTTTTCAGTGTTACTTTGACTGCTCTGTATCTCTTGTGCTTCCACATGAAATTTTGAATTATTTCTTTACATCTCTGTGAGGAACAGAATTGTATTTCATGCAGATAGCATTGAACGTACAGAGCACCTTTTGTAATGTGGTGGTGTAATAAAGTTAAATCTGTCGGTATCTGAACATGGTGATTATTTCCATCTTCTAATGTTTTTTTTTTCTATTTCTTTCAGTATTATATAATTTTATTTTAAAGGACTTTACCTGCTTGGGTAAGCTTAGTCCTAAATATTTTGTGAAGCTTTTGTTAATGGAACTGTATTTCTGATTTCTTTCTCAGAAAATTCCTTACTGGTGTATAGAAAAAGTATTTGAGGTTTTTTAGGTATGTTGATTTTGTATCATGCCTGTTTGCTGAATCTTGTTAACAAACAAAAACTGTAGAAGTATTCAACAAAATAAGAAAACTAAAGACCAATATCCTTAATGTAAAAATTCTAGCAAACAAATTTTAACCACACATTAAAAAGATCAGGGCTGGGAATATAGCTCAGTGGCACAGTGACTGCCTCACAAACATAAGATCTTGAGTTCAATTCCCAGTACCAAAAAAAAAGCTCATAAGTCATGATCAAATTGGTTTTAGCCCAGGAAAGGAAGGATGGTTGAACTTGTAAAATATATAAATATGATACATCATATAATGGGATCAAATATTACATAGTTTCTCAGTAGATGGACAAAAATCTGTGTAGAATTCAACATCTATTCATAATAAAACCACAGAAAATATTAAATGTAAAAGGATCATATCTTGGTATTATAAAGACTAAATATAATAAACCCCCAACATGATACTAAATGAGAAATGACTGGTCTAAATTCAAGAACAAGACGAAAGTATCCAATCTCACTACCCCTCTTCAGCATCCTAGTTGTTGTTTTAACCACAGAAATTAAGAATACAAAGAAATAAAGGGTGTACAAATAGGAAAGGAAGTAATCCAAATATTCCTATTTGCAGATGATATTTTCTTTTATTTAAAAGACCTTAAAATTTTAAATGAATCTTTCATCCATCATGATTTTTTTAAACTAGTGAGAAATAGGGCCGCAGTTTTTTTTTTTTTCTCTATGTGGCTATTCAGGTTTTCTAGTATTGCTGAAAATACTATCCCTTCAGCAATGCACGTGCTTAGCATTGGTGTTGAAAATCAGTTGACTATAGACATCTGGGTTTACGTTTGTGTTTGTCTATTAAGATTTTTAAAAATTCTATTTGACTGATTTTATACAAATAGTGTCTTGCTTTTGTTACTATTGTTCTGTAGTACATTTTAAAGTTAGTATTGTAATCCCTCATACTTTATTTTGACATAATGGTGGCTTTGGCTATTCAAAGTCTTTCTGTGGTTCTATACAAATTTTAAGATTTTTTTCCTGGTTCTCAGAAGAATGTCATTATTTTGATAGATATTATATGGAACCTGAAGGTATCTTTTGTCAGCAGGGATATTTTAACATGACTTATTCTTTCAATCCACATATCTGCAGTAAATCACACTGTATCCTTTTTACTTCGTATACCATATTTTATTATAGAATTCATTCACTTTTCGTGTACATATATTCTTAGAGTTTTTGGTAGCTATTGCAGATGGGATTACTCTCTGGAATTCTACTTCAGATATTTTGTTATTGGTATATAGCTATGCTCCTGCTTTTTGTATGTTGATTTTATATTTTGCTGCATTTGCTTTTAGTTGTAATTGTTTCCTGCTGGCATCTCAGGAGTTTTCTGTATATAACAACACACCATCTGCAGACAATGACGATGTTACTTATTCCTTTTACGTTTCCATGCTCTTTAGTTCATTCTGCTGCCTGAGTATTCTGATTAGGATTTCCAGGCACTCTGTTGGATAAAACTGATTAAAGTAGGCATCTTTGGTTTGTTTTCTGGATCTTAAGAAAGTTTTTAGCTTTTCTTCCCTTTAGTATAATGTTAATCTTCAGGAACCCCAGTGAGCCACCCCCATGCCTCTCTGACCACTGTGCAAGGAAGGGAGAGCCCCAGTCATGTTCTGCAGCCCTGGTGGCTGCTCCCTACACCTCTAGTGTGCCTGCAGGCTCTGGGGTGAACCCTGGACATCTTCAGGAATCTTGGTGAGCTGCCCCCGCACCTCCCTGACCAGCCTGGGTGCAAGTGAATGCAAAAAAGATTTGCAGGCGTCTGGGACACCATCTTTCCAGCACATGCCAGCACAGGATCCACACTGTGGGAGTGAGGCTGAGCTCCAGAGAACCTCTGGATCTTCAAAAATGACAAAACGAAGGAACCAAATTCAATCTCAGACTTTTACCCCACTCAGAACAAGTCCAGGGACGTGAACACAGAAGAGCCTGGAACACATACACCTAAAATTTCTGAAATGATAGCAACTGAAGTAAAGAAACAGCTCCATCAGGCCATAGAAGACATCAGATCAGAAATATCTCAGATAAAAAAAATGACAACAGTAGTGAAACAATTGCTCAGCACATCTAAAGAAGACATTAATAAGAAAATAGAGGAGCATAGAAAATTCATGGAAACCTTGAGTGAGCAATATAGAAAAGAATTAGAATGCCTGAAACAGATTCAAGCAGATATCCAGGAAATTAAAAATTCAATTGAAAGCTGGCAAAAGCATCTGAATGAAGCTGAAGATAGACTTTCAGACCTTGAAGACAGCATTACCACTAATGAACGTGAAAGCAGAGATCTCTTAAAAACAACAAGGAACCAGAAAATAATAGTTCAACAACTGCAAGATGAAGCAATGAAAAACAATGTCATATTAATATGTATTAGTGAAACAGCAGGTGTCAACACAAATGACATAGACTATTTGCAGAAATAATAGTAGAAAATTTCCCAGGCATGGAAAAGGCATCGGGCATCAAGATAAGTGAAGCATGTAGAATGCCAGTTAATCATGACCAAAATAAATCTACATCCACACATACAGTGATCAAGATCCCAGAGACTCAACAAAAACTTAGAATATTAAAAGCTGTTAGAGAAAAGAAGCAGCTCACGTATAAAGGAAAGCCTACCAGAATCAGAGTAGACTTCTCAACACAAACCATCAAGGCAAGAAGAGCTTGGAATGAAGTATTTCAGGTACTGAAAGAAAACAACTTCTACCCCAGACTGATGTACCCTGCAAAACTATCTTTCAAATTTAATGGAGAAATAAAATATTTTCATGATAAAGAAAAACTGAAGAAATTCATGAGTGCCAAACCAATCCTACAAAGAGTACTAAAAGATATTCTAGAAGAGATAAAATAGACTATAACTTCAAGAACAACAATAGAAAGGAACCACCAAGCAGAGCAAGCAATTAAACAGAGGGAAAAAGGAGGATACAACAGCAGGAAAATATCATGACAAAGATAAGCCAGTACATATCAGTTATAACCATCAGTGTAAATGGTCTCAATGCACCAGTGAAAAGAAGCAGACTGGCAGAGTAGATCAGGAAATAAAATCCAACAATATGCTGTATACAAGAAACACATATAGGCCTTCCAGTAATATGGTGACCGGATAAGCAGCAGAGAAAGATCCCTCCAGAGGATCACCAATGAGACACTGAAATACAGCAATAGAAGAAAGACAAGAAGGAGAGAAATGGGTGCCCTGGTGCCCCAGACCCAGGAAAGATCTGAAAGGGAAATTGAAACCCTCAGAAAGAGCAAACAAGACCTCTCCAGGAGAAAAAGCTTGGAGGACCATGATGGCGCACTCAGCGGACGAGAAGGCAGAAGGAGCCACCGATCCACACAAACCACAAGCCTGCTCCCCCATCCCGGCACTCACAGCATCAGCCTCAGAGGCCCCTGCTCGTGGCAACATTCCAAATTGGCCAGAGGTAAGCAAATTCCTGAGTAGACAGTGCGGTCCCAGCCTCCTTCACTGGCCGCTCGAGCCATGCTGCACTCAGACTGGCCCCAGCCCTGCCCCACCCCAGGCACCTCGCCCACCGTGGCTGCCCTCTCCTCACCCTCTGCTCGGTTCTTCAGTGCATCCTTCCACCCAGTGGCTCTACGGCACCTCCCACTTTGGACTTGAGTCTGCGCCTTGCTCACCACTGCTGCCGGCATCTGGAGCTCTGCACCATGCAGCCGGCCTCGGGCAATGAGTATCGCAGCCTCCGGGCACCGCAGACCTGCCGCCACCGGGGGCATGCTCCCTTGGCCGCTGCCCCCAGTGCCGGCCCTCTGAGCTCTCAGGCGTGCTAACCAGAGGAGCAGCGGCAGCCATGGATCAGTCAGAGCAGCCAGTTCAGCAACGGGCTGGAGGACCAAGGCTTGCTAGAAAGCAGCACCAGGCTGAAGCTTCACGAAGCCCAGAACTACAGAAAGAAGGCGCTGTGGGTGTCGTGGTTCTCCATTATCACCACACTGGCCCTTGCCGTGGCCAGAGGTGAGCAGAGTCCTGAGTGCTGGTCCAGAACGGGAGAGGAGAAAGGACAGCCTGGAAAGGAAACAGCGGTGGTCAGAAGGAATGGTTGAATCCAGTGTGAGGATGGGAGGTTACAAAGGCCATTGAAGCAGAGTCCCCATTCTGCAGAAATCTTTCTAATCAGTGCTCTGAGGCAGGCTGGAGTCAAGGCAACCAGTGAGCAGCCCACCACACCCAGCTCTATGCCTGCCCCGAGGATACGGTCTCAGACCTCTCCACTGTGCGAGCAAATACCAGCAAAGAGTCGCAGAAAGCAATGGAAGTGACCTCAGGACCACAGTAATTCCCAGGGATCCAGTCAAAAACAAAAGGTAGCTGGAGCAAAACAGAAAGAGTGAGCTGCAGACAGAGGCGGGCTACACAGCCCCACGCCCTTCTCAGTCCAACACCAAGCAGGAAGCATGAGCTGAGTTACTGGGATTCAGCTCCCACCCTGAACTCCCTCTCTGAGCACCGTGAGCCCTGGTGACCTGAGCAGGCACCATGTGATCCTGACAATGGGCTGAGTCAACGGGCTTCAGGACTCACCCTAAACTACTAATATGAGCACCAAGAGAGACTCCACACTGTTTGCGTATATGAAAAATGTATGAACCCATAGCGTCAAACTACATGAACAGCAGCAGTCCTGGAGCCTGAGAGACAACAACATACTCTACACAGCAGATCCGAGAAAATCCTCCAATTCTTTCTTAGAACTAATAAGTAAACTCAGTACACACCATGATGTACCATGGTGAGCACAGGTGGAGGAGACCTCACACTACTTGTGCCCAGCATCATAAGTGCACCCAATGCCCAACAAGATTGAGTGGTGGGATGAGGCGAAGACATGGAACTAGAGTGTAGACCCCCTTCTCTAACTGGGAGAGTTTAGTCTCCAAAGACACTAATGGCCTATGAGGGGATACCAGGCACTTTGGTGGGGAGCTTGGAGGCCTGAAGGGGAGGGGCCTCCGGGTTGCATCAGAGCCCCGAGGACCTAAACTGAGCATCCCACAGAGTGGCATTGGGACAGAGTCCGGGAGTCTGCAGGGGTGATCCTGCCAACTTGGATTGGCTGGGGAGACCCTCCCCACCCCTGGGGCATGTCTGGAGCTCTGCCTGGTCCCCGAGGCATACCAGGTGCTCCTCCTCACTCTTGGAGCTCCACTTGGCCCCTGGGGCATGCTAGGTGCTCTTCCCAGCCCCCAGGGTGTGCCAGGTGCTCCACCTCAGCACCAGGGCATGCTAGGCTCTTCACCTCACCTCCAGAACTCCACTCAGCCCCGGGGGCATGCCTAAGTGCTCTGTTTCACCCCCCCAGCTCCTCTCAGGCCCCAGGGCATGCCAAGCACTCTGCCCCACCTCTGAGGTATGCCAGGTGCTCCGGCGTGCCCCCGAAGCACCACTTGGCCCCTGGGATGCGCCAGGTGCTCCACCCTGTACCCAGAGCTCCAGGTGGCACCCAGGGTGTGCCAGTTATTCTGCCCAGCCCCTGGGGTGTGCCAGAATCTCCATCCGGCTCCCAGGGCATGCCAGGAGCTCCACCTGGCCCCCAGAGCATGCCAGGTGCTTCTCCTGGCCCTCAGGGTGTTCCTGGCACAGGGTGTTCCCATCCCTAGAGCTCCACTTGGTCCCTGGGGTGTGCCTGGCACTCTGCCAAGCCCCCAGGATGTGGCAGGCCTCTGCCCAGCCACCAGAACTCTGATCAGCCCCTGTGGTGTTCCAGGCACTCTGCCCCGCCCCTGGAGCTCCTCTCGACCCCCCAGGGCATGCCAGGCACTCTGCCTGGCCAACTGGGGTGTGCCAGGCACTTTGCCTGGCCCCCAGGAAGGCCCTGAAGACTCGCCTGAACCTATAGACGTGGTTGTGCTGACAGAGGCTGACGGTTCGCTGTGTAACCCCGCCTACCCGAATGGACACTCGCTGGCTGTGAGGGATTGCCAAAGTGTGCTTCTATACTTCCTGCCATAGTAATTTGTGTACACCCACGTAAGATACAGCATATTTAGAAGCAGCCAAGTCTCTGCTCAAAGTAAGAGCATGAGAGAGTAAATAAACCAAAAGTGCAGTTATTACCAGTGGGAAGATCACTGACAGGGTGGCAGAACAACGGTGGTAAAGTGGAGAAAATTGATTAATTGAATGAGCATCATCTATATAACGGAGTAATAAAGACGAAGATAACTTTATGTAATACAACATCCAGTGGTAACCTCTTACAATTTTCTCTGTAATCTGGTATTTCCTTTATTGCTTTGTGTTAACAAATGCAAAGACAACACAATGTAATAGAGTATCTAGTGATGGTTCCCTATTGTCTCCTCTGTAATTTGTATATCCTTTATTGATTTTGTTATAACAAATATGAAAATAACTATGTTATACAGCATCCAGTGCCAATTCCTTACTATCTTCTCTATAACTTGATATTTTCTACATTATTTCTGTGTTATTCTGGGTTCTTTTGTCTTAAGAAAAAGAAACACATATAATGCAAAAGGAAATTAATAGACTGAAAATTAAAGGATGCAATACAATACTCCATGTGACATGACCACAGAAAAAAGCAGGTGTAGTTATTCTGTTTGAAGACAATGGGAATGTCAAATCAAGAACAATTAAAAGAGGTTAAGAAGGTCACTACATACTGGTGAGGGGAAAACTTCAAGAGGAAGAGCTAACAATCATAAGCATCTATACACCAAACACAGGAGCATCCAAGTATATAAGACAAATTTTACCAGACATGAAAAATGAAACAAGCAGCAACACAATCATAACAGGGGGCTTAGTGATACACCTCGTCACAAAGAGCTAGATCAACTAGACAAAAATCAGCAAAGAAAAAACTGAACTTAGCCAAACTTGTGAACAAATGGACTTAGTAGACCTTATAGAGTGTTACATCCAACAGCATCAGAATACACATTCTTCTCAGCTGCACATGGGACATTCTCTAAAATAGACCATATACTAGCACACAGGACATACTTAAGGATATGTAAAGGAGTTGAAATTATCCCATGCATACTATTGAACCACAGTGCAATGAAACTGCAAATTAGAGACTTCCGGGAAGATGGCGACCAGGTGAGCAGCAAAGGAGCGATCCTCCTTGATAAACACCACCAGCTCGAGACAGACTTGGAGAGCGTGAATGCCGGGACCTCGGCTGGGAAGATCAAACTGAACGTGTTTCTCTGAGCTGCCGGGGGAAATGCGGTAGGGTGGCCCAACCTGCCGTGGTGAGACGTGGGAAAGCCCCAGACGCTGGGAGCCGGAGACGCTCCGTGCGGGTAGGGGGCTTGGCTGGGTCCAAGCGCCCTGGAGTCCACAGCTAGCTCGGTCCCTCCTGCCTCCCGAGCCGGCGCACCTTTCCAGCGACTCCCGACAGAGATCGGCTTTTTAGCAGCAGCAACGCCCGGCAGTCTC
>PVLD010028381.1:0-19475 GCA_004027595.1 Dinomys branickii
AGTCCAACATATATTTATGTTAAAAACCTTAGAAAAAATAGGAATAGACGGCCTCTTCCTCAATCTGATCAAAGCCATCTACAACAAACCAACAGCCAACATCATACTAAATGGACATAAACTGAAAACTTTCACTTTAAAGTCAGGAACAAGACAAGGATGTCCATTGTCACCACTCCTATTCAACATAGTTCTGAAAAGTTACCTATTTAAAGGGAGAACTATCACTTTGCTAGTGCAGAACCTCTTGTTTACTCAATACATCTGATTTCAATGTGCTCTTTAATAATAAATTCCCTATAGACTTTATTTCATACCTATGGTTTAAAAAATAGAACAATGAAAGCTTTTACTAACTTTTGGTTGTTAATTTGTTATGTTCTTGTTATTTTCACATATATGATTTCTTCACACTTACAAATGTAATCTTCCATAACATGACATATGAGATATGTCTTATGTGGACTCGTGTTTGTTACTTTAGTATTTCTTTCAATTCCCTTTTTTGCTTAATTCCTTATCCTCTCTTTCTTTATCTCCCACACTCTATGTTTTCATGCCTGGGTTCACAGTCTCCTGTGAATTGAAGCAGCCATAGCAGGTTTCTCCCATCTGTTCAACAGGCCAAAAAGCACGTGAGTGCACAGACATCCTGGGTTTTGGAGCTTGTTCATTTGTAGAACTGGGAAGCCATGGATCTCAGGTCCCTGAAGCTTACTGATGCTAATCCATACATCTTATGTCATGGAATTTGGGAATTCCTCCTCCCAGACTGGTATATTTGTTTCCTTCAACCTCAGCAAGGTTCCATGGTTCAGATACTCCATTTGTCCAGTCATTTCCATGTTGATGGACACCTCTTCATTTTTCCCAGGTTTTTCCAGGAACACTAATGAGAAAAGCAAGATGTACCACAGATCTTGGATCCTGAGAAGCATCTTGTGGAGAGGGAAAGACAACTGACACGGAAGAGAAGGTCTTCTTCCTGTAGGATCCAGCCCACCAAAGACCAATTCATTTTCCCATTTTAAATGGAGCTCCACTGGAGTGGTGTGAAAGTTGCACAAGGAATTGCACCTCCAGGCCCCTCTCATCGTGAGGCCTTCCTTGCAAATGAACCCAGCACAACCATGGGATGCCCATACTCTCCTGCTCACTGGATTTGATTTTTTGGGGGTGTGTGGGTACCAGGAATCAAATTCAGGAACTTGCACTTGCCAACCAGGCACTTGTGCTGCTGAGCTATATCCCCAGTCTTCCTGTTCACTGGAGAAGGTCAACAAGTATGGCCCAGCAGCATCCTCCAAATCAGGGCCTCTAGCCTTTGCTAGTTACCAAAATGCTGTTTTCTTCATGCTTCTCATCCTGAACTCTATGAAGCACATTGCACTGGTAAATCACAGCAGACTGTCTTTCTCTTCTGGGATCCCAAAGACATCAGAACCTAACAGCCCTACCAAAATGGAAGGGTCCTAAGAAATCTTTGTGTCTCCCAACTGCCCCTCATTTTCAGGAAAACTGGACACTCACTGAGGAGCCTTGAGGTCCAGCAATAGTAGGAATATCTTGAGCAGGAGCTGATCGTACCTGTCCAAGGCACTTCTCAGCTGCAGGGAAACCTCAGAAAGGAAGCTGGCAAGCACCAAGGAAGAAGCTGGTGTGGTGGCGCATGCCTGTAATTTCAGCCCTGGGGAGGCTGAGGCAGGAGAATCATTGTGAGTTTGAGGCCAGCCTGGGCTACGAAGTGAGCTCAAGTTCAGCCTGAGCTACATAGCGAGACCCTGTCTCAAAAAAACCAAAGAAAAGAAAAAGAAAAAGAAACAGAGAAGGGCTTAACACTCACATGTTCTAACCCGTCAGAGGACAGAACCACAAGTGACAGCAGAGACACCAGGATACACGAATATTCGGCTCTTTCCTCTCATCCCTGCACTTAGAATATACCTGTCATAGGTAATTGTAGGATAAGCACACAAATAACCTGCTCCCAGGGGTGTCTCCATCCTCGAGCACAGAGCCAGCTTGTCATTCCCGCACTTACCACTGCCCACCCGCTCCTGGACTCACACCTCTGGCCCAAGCAGTGCCCTCCTCAATGCCAGCCTGTGGCCAGGCACAGAGATGTATTCTCACAGCAGGCCTGGTGTGGTCCTGTAGATCTTCAGAGCCTTCCAAAGCCTCCTGAGCTGAAAGCTTGATCCCCAGCTGGAGAACCTATTGGTATTTGATGGAAACTTTAGGAAATGGGGTCTAGTGGGAGAAAGAAGGTATCAGGGGCCTCTTAAAGCGTACGTTGGCACCCGGGTACGCTGTATGTGTGTCTCTCTGTGTCTCTGTATCTCTCTCTCTGTGTCCCCCCCCCTTGCCTCATGTACTCTATGAGATGATCAGCTTTGCTCCACCACATCCTCCTCACCATGAGTTCAGAGCCAAGGAACCGGGTGACTGTGGACTGAACCTCTGACACTGTAAGCCAAAATAATTCCTTCTCAGGTATGTTGTCGCAGTGACAGAAAGGTGACTAACACACCTGCCTAGGCCCTTCTGAGATCAGTGAAGTTCCTCTTTCCCTACCCCAGTCAATTCTGTGATGTTTCTAAGAAATGTATTTGTCAGTTTCTAAAGTAAGAATCTATGAACAATGAAAACACCAAAACTCTTTATAGGGAGAGTAAACTGTGTACCTCCAATGTAAGTATCTGCATTTCCTTCTGGCTGGCAGCCTCACAGCATTCTCAGCTCCTACTGATGCCCACTGTCCCTCTCTACAGTCAGGTGAAGACTGGAACTGACAGGCTTCTATCAGTACCACAAGCAATAATTTCCCTTGAGCCTCTGCCAGCCCTAAGCTGCCACAAGGAGGGGCAAGAGTGAAACTTAGTCCTGACCACAGTGCAGCTGACATGTTTACCACCATATCTGAGGTTTTAGGAAGTTCTTCCCTCCTGACCTGGACGCCCCATGATAGTCAAATGTTCCTACCTTCACATGGGCAGGAACATCTCTCCTAACACATTTAGGTCCGCCTCCCTGCCAGTAGCTGCTGAATCAGAATACCCTAAGTTGGATCCTGTAAGCCTGGCTGCGGGCCTACATGCAGATCATCTGGTCTCTGCATGTTAACCTGTTTGAGGTCTATGATACCTGCCAGCCTAAAGAGCAAGCAAAGGCACACATGTGACAGCAAGTTATTTAAGTGAAAATAAGCATATATACCTGGACATCATGTGCTTTCTTTACCTAGGATAAGTGATTTGAAATTGGAATCATGGTATCCTAGTTCTTGCTTATTCTGTCATGTTCTATAACCATGCTGACTACTGAACCCAGGGTTTCCAGTCATGCAGGGAAATGTCCCAGCACTGAGACCAAGGGGCTGTTTTCATAGATAGAAAAAGACAAAGAAGGAGGGTACCTATTACAGTAGTGCTAGGTGACAAGAAGAATATTTATTACTGATTGGCCATTGCTAATTTTATGTTATTCACTCCAAGTAAGAACTTTGATACCTAAGTACAAGGCAGTCTTCGAGATGTTTATTACGTTGTCCAGGAGGCTGTGGTCTCCTGTGTCATGTTCTCATGCTTTAGGATTCACTGGTATAGGGAATTTGTAATCCCATTCTTGTGACATGTTGACTGTGTTCTCCCATCCCATTTCTAGAAGGTTCATACAACCTGGAAAAGTTTTCACAGTTTATCAAGGGTAAGATCTGGACCATGATCATGATAAGAAGGTCAGAAATAAACCACAACATCCCAGTGTTGTTCCCTCATGCACTGTGGCCTCAAGTAAATTCCTGGAGTACAGTCAGTGAGTTTCACCCCAAACTGCTTCTCAGCATGCAAGACAATTATTCAACACTGGGTGGATCCCCCTTCTTCACTAAGAAGTGGGGACACTGTTTCCAAAGTCAGTCCATGAATCCCATGATCAGAAACTTCTCATATGGAGACAGATCTGGAAACTCACCCACTGGTCACACTCAGAGTGACAGGCGTCTCTCATTTGCACCACCACCTCTAGGTCCCTATAGTTCTGTTGAAAGGACTTCCCCTTAGGGGCCTATTTGATTATGAAAAGGACCTGTTCGAGGGGTAGGAGGAGAGCCTACAGATCAAGAAGCCACACATGGTGGGAAGTTAGGGAGACTGGAGCTCAGTACTACACACTCCAGGCTGGCAGAATTCCAGGACTTTTTAATTGTAATTTTTATTTTTTTAAGTCATAGTTGTAATTGTTTACATTGAAAAGTCATGATTAAATTCAGCTATGGGAGGAAGTGTATGGTTGCAGAGTCCAGGAGGATCCTACATAGGGAGCTTCCCAGTGGACTCATGGAAAATGCCAGTTTTCCCCATCACTGTGAGAGTGAAGCTACACCACTGAGCCAAGCCCCAGGGAGGGTGCTCCAGGGGAACAGTCAGAGACTGGATGCCCTAAGGATGGTCTAAATTTTGCTCCTTCCCTCCATGTCTTCACTAGGCTGGAGGTCTGTGCTTACCATGGGGAACAGGGACCCCTAAGGATTCAGGGTCTCAGATCTCAGACTTTGATCCAGATGACAGACTTCCGTCCTGAACCAGCTCAAAGAGCTGAGAGGAGCCTTCTTTCCTGCCCTTGAAATGGACTGTGAGGAGTGGAGGCTGCAGCCTGAGGAGGGGCGCTGGGAGCCGGGGTTTTCCTGGAGCTAGAGGTTCATGCAGCCAGGGGTCAGCCTGGAGAGCATGGTCAGACCCTGCAGTGGAGCCCATTAGGACTGAGAAGGGCTTGAGTGAACAGTAAACCAGCACCCTGCTCCATGTCCTTCTCTAACTCATGTTCTTGCACCCTGAACCTTGCCCATGTTCATTCACCTCAGCACCCTGGGAGGGGAACACCCTAAGCCAAGAAGCGTGAGGGAATCCATTTATTCTAAGCCGAATGAAAATCAACACGTAGGACCTGCAAGGCCCGGACACCACGAATCCAACCCCATACCCTCCCTCTGTCCTTCTGACACATGAAGAAGTTTTTAAATTCATAACGTTTTATTTAAGTATTTTCCTAAAGTTTTTTCACTTCTTATGTAAATATCTTTACTTTTTATTTTTAATGTTTTAGAATTTTTGGAATTAAAATATCTTTAGTGAAAAACGAATTTGTGGAGTTTTGTTGCTCCTCTAGGAGACAGGGGGGAGTGGAGGGTTGGGGAGGCAGGGACTAAATGGGGGAATAGTGGGGGCAGGGCTCTGGCCCCAGCATGGGGAGCTCATTGCTCTCTTGCTGTACCCCAAGGAGGAACAGTGGTGGATGTGAGGAAAATAAAAACAAGAGACAAAAGCTGGGGTCAGGTGGTGTAGCCTCTTTACCTCAGAGGGTTGGAGGACTGAATAGTAGAGGCGTTAATTTATACTCTTGCAAAGTTAGTATCACGAGAGGCAATGTTGCCTGGTGACTAAAGACTAAAACTGACCAGGTAGCCTGGCTGCTGGAGGCCCTCTGGCTCTGTCCCGCCCTCACACATAAGACCAATTTCCAGCTCCAGCCACTCCCAACATCTCCCTCTTCTCTGTCTGTCAACATTCTATAAGGATTTCAATATTAGTACATCCATGGTTATTAAGAAAAATAATGGTTCTATTTTATGTTCTAAGGTGTAGAACAAATGTATAAATGATGGGAATCTAGTTGAAGCTGGAAAAACTGCTTTGAGAATATAGTCTGAAAATTCATAACAGTGGCCAGTTATCAGTCTAGCTGGCAATTGTCAGATTTTGTTGGTGATTTGAACCTTTTATAGTTAGCATATTATTATGGCATTTGTTTTTCACATCTCATGGTTATACTTTTCTGCTGGATGTTTCAAACCAAGTTAAAGTGAGATCTATATAAATAAAAAATTAACTTCTTGATATCTATCAAGGTCAGTTAAGTCTCCTCAGGAATCACCTTGGAACCTTGTACAGCACTTCTCAGATCTGTCAGTGTCAGCCATCTGGATGAGTCATGGCCATTGCTTGACCAAGTTGCTTCCTGTGAAAGCTTGAGAGACTTTTTCTCTCTAGGTGACTCTCCTTAGGCACACTAAGCATCATCTAATCATTTTCCTCTGTGGTCCCATAATCTCCTTGATCAGAAAATCAGGGACTCAACCAAGTTTCAGGATGTTGAAGCAGAGGTTGTCTTATATCCTAAGTCCTCATTGACCTTGGAGGGCTAGAGCCAAAATATTGCCTATCCTCTTAGCCCAATCTATCTCTTTAATTTTTTTTTTTTTTTTTTTTGCGGTACTGGGGATCGAACTCAGGACCCTGCGCTTGCTAGGCAAGCGCTTATTCCACTGAGCTATATCCCCAGCCCTCTCTTTAATTTTTGGTATGTAAACTTCAGTTGTTGAACATCCAGAAGAGCAGATTAATGACATTACATTGTAATGGAGGCAGTAAGCTTAACACCACTATCTTATCTGAATATCAAACACCTTAGAACATAAAATAGAACCATTATTTTTCTTAACAACCATGGATATTCTAATATTGAAATCCTTATAGAATGTTAAACAGATAACATTTGCATATTTTTACACAGAAATTTAGAATCAAAACTATACATACCATTGCTACATGACAATTACGATGACATTTTGTAATATACCTAATTTTTCATTTTGACATAACATAACCCTTTTAGCCAATCATCTCTATCTTGTATATAAGAAGTTTCTTTACCTAAGTGGTTGTACTTTAATGGAATGTACATCACAAATTTTTGTTAAAGGCAGAAATTTGAATCTGAAAGAAAAATCTTATCATAATAAATACTCTCTGTTTTACATTTGGAAAGACCTGTACATCGGAAGTCATGAATACATTTAATATACCACGAGATTAACATTAATGAACTATAATACACATGTGAAAACCTTTGTTTCTTGATTTAGTTTTGTACTAAGAGCATCTTTCATGAGAAAACTTTATTCTATTTTTTCTGGATAACTTTATCTTTTGACCATGACCAAATTATTGATAGTGTCTCCTAAGAGACTCTGATGATCACTGAGGTCTTCTTATTAATAAATAAAGGTTGTACACTCTTCTACTCACCAACTGGAGTCCTGCCCGATAATTTCTCCTCACCCTAAAGATTGTGGTTAAATATCTTAATGAGCTATGAGAAAGCTAATTTTGATATCATTTAAACCAGCTGGTAACTCAGGTGAAAGCATGCATTTAAGTCTATAATCCAAATTGTATTATGAACATATGATAAAAGAAAAATTGTTGAGCTCAAAATAAAGGGGAATAGCTGTTCCAGAATGACATACATGAAAACAAGTACACAGAACAAATGAACAAACATCTTTATAAGATTAGAGCACACTCAAATATATTTTGACCAAATTGAATTATAGTTAACTCTATTACAATTTTAGAAATTTGTAATTTATGTAAATAGACTGGTCAGATTTTGTTGTTAATTAACAGAGCTCGTTATCAGGAAAATTTTGGAAGCAATAGACTCTTATATAATGAATATGCATATATTGTATTTTATTCTGTCATAAGAATACCGGTAACTTTCAGCTCAGTTCTATCTCTATATGCTCTATCACCTAGTTAGACCTTAGAGTTTCATTTTCTCAGTTTCTTCAATAGGTCCCAGGTCAAATCTAGCCTCATCCTTATCTATCGGCTATAGAACAGTCCCTGAGGCATCACTGTCACAGGACTACACACCAGCTCCCTGAAAGGTAGAACCAGCTTCTCCAGATCTGAGTTCGTGATGTAGCCACACAGCATGCTCTAGCAAAACACAAACATATTCTGGACCCCAAGTTAGGGTTTTTGGCTTTACCTGACTGAATTCTTTCTGCTGTTGTATTTCCATCTTTTGTAAAATTTGAAAAATTTAATAGTATATGCTGTGAAGTGAAGTGGGAGGGGTTGATTCCCCTTTTTGTTTGTATAATTTAATTTTGATCTTATGGTGAGAAGCTTGTATCCTATCTTTTGGAATAAGAAGCCTTCCTATAGCATCCCTTAACCTAAGATGACCCATCTGTGAAAACAAGCAAATTGAATTAACTTGTCTGAAGGACTATGACATTTAATGACAACAGAGATTTTAGCCCAAAAGCTGAGTGACACCAATTAATATTACCAAATAAAGTCGGAAAAATCATTTAACAGTTTGGGGTAATTGCCACATCTGTTTGAAAGCATTTGTGAGCTTTACGCTGGTAACTTTCTCAAAATCTTGAAATTTCAAGAAACCATCTTTACCAAAGCTTGTTATATAAATAAGAATATTGCTTTTATTATCAGAAAGAAGATACTTCAGCCTAGGAGTACTAGGTTGTTATGGTTGATACATTGTGTCAACTTGGGGAGTGTAGAGGTTTGGCTGAGTGATTCAGCAGGAAGCCAGGATGCTTACTTTGTACACATCCTGAGCCTGTGGAAGAGGAGGGCCTGGAGACTGTGTGAGAGCTACACTCCCCCTGAGTCGGGGTAGGTTGTTTACAAGGTAAGGGAGAAAAAGAGGCTGCTTGCAGCCATTCCTCTCATTTGCTCTTGTGGTTTTTGCTGTGTGCTGCCGCCATGAACATTTGCCCTCTGCCATGTGCCACTCTGCCTTGGAACCAGTCACGTATGGACTGAAACCTCCACAAACTGTAAGCTAAATAAACCTTTCTTTCCTTCCTTCATTTTGGGCATTGAGTATTTTGTCTCAGCAACAATAGGAAAGTAAAGACATAGGTGGAATTTTTCTAGTTAATACCTGTAAAAAAATTATTTTTATAGTCACTTCATAGCTTCTATAATCCACTTCTATGTCATTTCTGTATACATTTAATTCTATATTCTTGTGACTAAACATTGTAGCTGGCTTGCAATTTCTAGGATTGCAGGCCATATCATCTGCAAGCCTTAGGACAATGTGGCTGCTTTCTGTGATTTCTGAATCCTGTCACAAACTAATAATCTCTGTCATAATTTCCATTTTCCATACACTTTCAAAGAAATTAATTATCAGGACATTTTTAGGATCCCTCTTAAAAAATATCAGTGCAATGTCTAAGAGTAGACACATAAAGACTTTTGGGATGTACTTGAAAAGGTCATTCAACTTAGTTTGGCTAGCTAAATTACTTTTAAAAATTAGTTACTTTTAAAAATTCCAAAACACAAAATGTGCATTTATCCATAAGATGGACTCTAATTGCAGGGTCACGTTGATGTGAGAGGGAATCTTTTCCTACTTAGCTACTGGCTAGAGCCAGTATGTTAGACTAAAATCACCCACACCTGGACACTCCTTAGCAAGCATCAACACTAAGCAGTAGCTTATTGCTTAATTGTCTGGCACAGTGCCTGCGGCACAAAGTCCTGTAGGAAGCCATATAGCTCAGGAAACAGGTCTTGCAAATCCCACAGTGGAGTGACCATGAGCATCCCCTCTGCTTCAGACACACTTGTCACAAAGGTCACAAGGGGCTCAGCCCTCACTCCCTGTTCCCCATTGTGCTCCCAGGTCCCACGAGGTTCTGGGTCACCTAGGCCTTGGTCGCCAGCCACTCAGCCCCTGTGTCACCCTCCTGGCCCTGCTGCTACCCTTGCTATGTGCTGTGCCACAGGGTACAGTGTCAACCAGTGTGGCCCTGGCATAGCCAGGCAGGCGCTGAGTGGCCCTGACCTTCCCCCCGCCCAGGGCCCAGGCACTGGCTAACCACCACCGGCAGGTCCCCTGACTGTCTGGGGCTTCTCATGTCCCATTTCCATGCTGAATTACTAGCCTTCACAACTGTCTCCGCCTTTGATTCTTGACCAAGGTTCTCTGCATGTTCCTACTGCTCCTCATCCCTGTCCTTGCCAACCTCCCCATGCCCATCTAGCATTACTCTTTTGCCAGCTTCTCCTTGGGTGACCTCCTCCATCCCTGCCCTGGGCCTTGGCCTCTTCATCCCCCATTCTATCTGGCACACCAGTGTGTCCTGTAGCGTCTAGACCAGAGTAGTAGTGAGCTGGGGGAAGGGAGCTGTGGGCAGGGAGTGGGAGTGGCCACAAGCATGAGGTCATGGCTGCCGATGAGGCAGCAGTCCCCAGTGAAAGCCTGGGAGCTGCACGAGTTGTTGGTAGGGACTCAGTAGTCTTGCTTTATTCTTGGGAATGGGCTCCACTGCCTGTGTGTGTGGGATGTGTGGCAATTACTGCTTCTGTAGCCACAGCTACTAGCTAGGAGGAACGGATAGGGGGTATGCCTAGCTACTGTGTATGTTGGCTGTTGCTTTTCCTCTGGCCATTGGTTGTCTTGTTTCTGCCTAGATTTCAAGTGCAGCCACCTGCCCCTGCATCTCTCACACAGACCTTGATGATTGGAGTGTTTGGGGTCCACAAGGCAAAGTCTTACTGGGAAGCAACATCTAGCTCTTCTATAACTTTGACAAGTGATATACTTCACTTAGTAAGGGTTGTAAGATTTCTGACATGTTCTGCAAAACTGAAGTAAACCTGCTTGTGCCCTGGACACACCACATATATACACTCTCCCAGCAAAATGCAGTCCATGTGGTGATAATAGCCATATTTCTGCTGGAAACCCAGATGTTTCTTGCTTGGCTTGGTGCCCTGTGAAAATCTCTCCTGCATAGTGGTGGTCATGACCCCACCGTCCCCAGCCCTCCACACAGCCAAGGGCTGATCCAGCTTCTGCAGCATGGGTTGTGGGGCTGCCTTGCTACTTCAAGCCTCCTGCTGTTCCCACCAGGCCCTCAGCAGTGGGGATACCTTCCTCGCTGGCCCCTTGCCCTCCTTCAGTGCCATAGGGTCCTGTGTGCTCACCAGGGCCTTCTCCAGGAAGCCAGTGAGGCAG
This sequence comes from Dinomys branickii, assembly GCA_004027595.1. Taxonomy (NCBI): domain Eukaryota; kingdom Metazoa; phylum Chordata; class Mammalia; order Rodentia; family Dinomyidae; genus Dinomys; species Dinomys branickii. Next base: position 10,855 of record PVLD010028381.1, read on the forward strand.
TGGGAGTGCATGGGCAAGCACATGGCCAGGGAGCAGGGTGTGAGGGGAGCACACACAGGCTGCCAGGAGTCCTGGGTGCCAGGATCTACATGGTGGCATTTGCTGACTGAGTGCACACTGCACTCAGGCATTGCACTGCAGTGTCACCTGCACCCCCACATCATGGCAGCTGGGCCTGTGGGGGCATGGCATGAAGCCCAGGTTCACATGTGACAGGAGCGTGGTAGAGAAGAATGAGGTAGGAGGGTGTTCCCCTCTGCAGAGTCACCAGCCATCAGCACCCGTGGTGTCCAGTGGGTAGGGGAAGAGATAGGAGTAGGGAGAGCAAACTGGGTACCTGAACCAGCCCAGCACCTTGTCCCCCACTGCAGCCATCTGGGCAGTCCCCATTACTTGACAGGTCCAAGGCAAGCTCCAATGGGAGTTTCCCAGGAAGGGCCAACCTTTCCCATCAGTTCTAGATCTATACTCATTATTCCAGTGATACCTTTGTTGACACTTAGAAAGAATGCAAGACTTAGCTGAAGAGACCAATAATGGCTGAGCTGCCTTTATCTATGCAACAGAGCAGTTCTGGACAAGGTGCCCTTTGTCCACACAATGAAAACAAATGGCCTGGTTTTTTTTTCTTCCTCCAGGATATGGCTGAATAGTCTGAGTAATAGCTGCCTCCAAGGCAGCACCCTGTACATAGGAGGAACCAATATCTCCACAGATCGAAATCATCTCCAAAGTATAGCCCTTTTTTTGTGGACTCTTAAAGCCTCTTTACACCATTTATTTGCATTTTCAAAGGCCAGCTGTTGAACTATTAGTTTGCTAACTTCTGTGTTACTTATAATCCTCCCACTAGCCTGCAATAAGCATGCAGTGAAATCTTGAAAAGTTTCATCAGCACCCTGATGAATAGAAGCCAGATTGAAGGATGCCTCCCCCTTAGAAGGAAGTTCCCTCCAAACCCTCATGGCAGCACTCTTGGTTTGCTCATATACTGCTAATTCAAAGGTCAGTTGATTGTTTCTGATAGCAAAGACACCTTCTCCAATTAGCACACCTTTTGTAATGGCTATGTTGTAAACAGCATTTTTTGTCTCTTTGAGACAGGTCTCACTATGCAGTTCAGGCTGGCCTTGAGCTCACTTTGTAGCGCAGACTGGTCTCAAATTCACAATGATCCTCCTGCCTTCACCTCCCAAGTGCTAGGATTGCAGGCATGTGCCACCAGGCCTGGCTTGTAGTATAATTTTAAGTGGGAGATTGTAATACTCCTTGCCTTCTTTTGTTGTCCAGAATTGCTTTTACTAGTCTAGGTCTCTTCTTGTTCCAAAAGAATTTTAGGATTATTTTCTCTAATTCTGTGAGGTATACTAGTAGTATTTTGTTTGGGATCACATTAAATCTGTATATCAGTTTTGGAAGTATAGCCTTTTTCACTATGTTGGTTCTGCCTATCTAAGGACAAGGGATATCTTTCCATTTTCTGATATCCTCTTCAATCCCTTTTTTCAGAATACTATAGTTTTCAATGTGAAGGTCTTTTTACTTCCTTCATTAGATTCATTCCTAAGCATTTCATTTTTCTTGATGCTACTCTGAAAGGTATAGTTTTCCTAATTTCTCTCTCAGTGAGTTTTTTATTTGTGTATAGGAATACTATTGAGTTTTGAATGTTGACTTTATATCCTGCTCCACTAACAAATTTGTTGATTAAATCAGGGAGTCTTTTGGTGGAGTTTTTGGGTTCTTCTATATAGAGTGTCATGTCATCTGCAAATAATCACTTCTTATTAACTTCTTCCTTTCTTATGCTTATTCCTTTTATTTCTTTCTCTTATATAATTGCTCTGGCTAATATTTCCAGAACTATATTGATTAAGAGCAGTAATCATGATAATCCTTATCCTGTTCCTGATTTTAAATTGAGAGCTTTCTTTTTCTTTTCTTTTCTTTTTTTTTTTTTGGTAGTGGGAATCAAACTCAGGATCTTGCACTTGCCAGGCAGGTGCTTGTGCCACTGAGCTATATCCCCAGCACAAACCTTTCGTTTTTTGACCACTTAGTATGATGTTAGCTGTTGGTCTGTCACACATGGTTTTTATTAGATGGAGATAAATAGCTTTTATTCATATTTTCTGGAGGTTTTTATGATAAATGGGTGTTGGACTTTGTCCAGTGCTTTTTCTGCTTCTATTGAGATGATCATGTGGGGATTTTTGCTTGGTTATTTTAATGTGGTGTATCACATTTATTGATTTGCATATACTGAATCATCCCTGCATCCCTGGGGTCAAACCTACTTGGTCATTGTGTATAATGTCTTTGATGATTTGCTATGTTCTGTTTGCCAGTATCTTGTTGAGGATTTTTGCAGCTATGTCCATGAAGAAGACTAAACTATAATTCTCTTCTTTGGTTGAGTGCTTGTCTGGTTTTAGTATCAGGATAATAGTTGCTTCTAGAAATGAACTTGGGAGTACTGCTTCCTTTTCAATTTCATTAAAGAATTTAAGTAGTGGCATTATATTTTCTCTAAATGTTTTGTAGAACTCAACAGTAAATCCATCAAGACCTGGGCTTTTCCTTAATGGCAGCTTTTTAATTACTTCTTCAATTTCATTGACTGATGCTTGCTTATTTAGAATTTTTATATCTTCATATATATGTATATAAAGATATAAAAATAAATACACACACACATTTCTTCTGCATTTTCCACTCTATTAGAGTACAGCTTCTAGAAGTTAAGTGTTAGTGATCATCTAGATTTCTTCAGGATCCATTATGATTTTGCCCTTTTTATTTCTAATTGCTTGGATTGGAGTCTTTTCTTTCCTTTTTGTTGATTAGGTTGCTAAAGTGTCCTTAATTTTATTTATTTAATCTTTCAAAGACCAACTGTTCAATTCATTGATTCTTTGTCTTGTTTTCTTAGTCTCGATTGCATTAATCTCTCCTTTGATCATTATAATTTCCTCCCTCATATGCACTTCAGGTTTCACCTGTTTTTCTTTTTCTAGAACCTTGAGCTTTAACATTAGGTTATTTATTTGAGCTTACTCCATTTTTCTGATGTGAGAATTCATGGCTATATATTTCCCTCATAGGACTGCTTTAAATGCATTCCATAAGTTCCAATATGGTATATTGGCATTATCACTATAATTGCTTCTTTATTTTCATCTGTGACTCATTTGTTGTCCAGGAGGGTATTATTTAATTTCCAAGTGTTTGTGTAGTTTTTGTGGTTTCTTTTTGCATTGATTTCAAATTTCATCTAATAATATGCATATAATAATTTCAATTCTTTTGCATTTATTTAACTATGTTCTATGAGCTAGTGTGTAGATTATTTTGGAGAAAGTCACATGTGAAGCAGAGAAGAATGTATTTGTTTGTTGTGAGGTGGAATACTCTGTAAATATCTACTAAGTCCATTTGTTTAAGGGTTTGGCTCAGCTCTGATATTTCTTTGATTTTTGGTCTAGTTGATCTGTTTGTGACAGTGGATATTGAGGTCCCCATTACAATTGTATTAGTGCTTATCTGATTTTTCATATCCATTAATGTTTATTTTATATAGTTGAATGTGCTGGTATTTGGGACATATATATTTATGATTGTTATCTCTTACTCTTGGATTATTCCCTTAACAAGTATATAGTAACCTTTGTCTCTTATGATGAGTCTTGGCTTGAAATCCACTTTGCCTGCAAATAGAACAGCAACCCCAGCTATTTTCTGGGTCCCTTCCTTTTCACTTTCAGCCTATGAATTTCTATTTGAGTTAAATGTGTTTCTTCTATGCAACATATTGTTCAATCTTGTTTCTTGATCCCTTCTGCCAATCTACTTCTTTTTATTGGTAAATTGAGACCATTTACATTGATGGTTATAACTAATACGTATTGACTTATCCTTCTCATGTTATTTTACTGTTGTTGGCTCCCTCTATTTCCCCTCTACTTAATTACTTGCCTTGCCTGTGGATTCATTCTACTGGTATTCATAGAATTATTGCCTTTTTCTAGAATATCCTTTAGAAATTTTTGGAGTGCTGATTTGTTGTTCTCAAATTCCTTCAGGTGCTCTTTATCATTAATTCAGTTGCTCAGTATCTTATTTCTGCATAGATATTGAAAGAATTTTGTGTAGTACATCAATCTGGTCTGAAGATTGTTTTCTTTTATGGCTTAAAATACTTCTCCCAAATGCTCCTTGACTTAAGGATGTGTATTGAGAAGTGTGCTGTGATTCTGATGGGCTTTCCTTTATAGGTGATTTGTTTCTTTTTTCTAACCACTTTTAATATTCTGTTCTTGTGTTGAATTTCTAGAATCCTGACTGTTATATGCATTGGTATAGTTTTGTGTTTTCAGGTTTTTTGGTTTTATTTCTTTGTTTTCTGATCATGGCTAATTGGAATTCTACTTGCCTCACTTACTGCATGCCAAATTATTTTCCATGCTTGGGAAGTTTTCTGCTATTACTTCTGTGAATAGGATTTTTTTATGACCTTTGTGCTATTTTTTAAATTTTTCGTTGACTTTGATCAATCTTATGTTATTCTGATTTGCATCATCTAGCTACTGTTGGATTGATTTTTCATGGTCTCTTATCATTTTTAAGAAGTCTTTCATTTGATGATCAACATGTCTTCTAGATCGATATTTTACCTTCACATTGGTTTATTCTGCTGAGTACACTTTCAGTAGAATTTATAATCTCCTGGATATATGTTTTAATCAGTTTTATGGAATCCAGTTGTTTCCTATGCTGGGTTTTAATGATTTCCATCACTTTCCTAAACCCCTCTTTTTAAAATCTGTATTTACTCTAGGTTCTTCATTATGGTCATCATCTCTTTAGTTATTTGCATAATTATTTGTGATTCTTCTCTACTAGAGTCAGTCATGTCTGTTAGTTCTGCTGTTATCATTTCAGAAAGTTCAGCTGGGTGGCTTTTGATTTCTTCTATGTCTATGCCCTGATGGAGACCAAAATGAAGTGGCTCTGAGAAGGATGTAATATATTAACCAACTGGCTTTCCATGTTTACATATGAGCCTCTTCAAGGCCTAGGGCCCTTTTCTAAGGCAGCAGCTGAGGATACCTGGCTCCAACCTCAATTAACTAAAAGGAGATTTTAGCTTCAGGCTCCACACTCCTACAAAAGTTGTCAACCTAGAAATAAAATAGTCTTCTAATTATCATACTTTACTACCAGGGAAAGTCTTTGAACTGTCTCCCAAGACCCCACTCATATTTCCACATTTCTTCAGTATACCCTTCCTTTGTTTGAAAACCAAATAAATAAGGACTGCCCAGAGAAGTTCTTTGTCTTAGCCACCAGCAAATTTCAAATTTTGTTAGAGGGTTTTGAACTTCCTGGAGCCCTAAAATCAGACCACTTAATTCATTTATTTAAGCCTTCCCCCATCCACTCGTTTGGGAGATTGTGGGCCTGATCAGTCCACAATAGCTAAGGGATATTATTAACCCATTAATACCCCTTGTGTTTTTCTTGGGCAAGCTGGAAGTTTAGGGTTGCATCTTGCTTTGTCCATTTTCATTTTATATTTTTTCATTTGTTTTCTGAGTTGATGCTTGTAAATTGCTCAAAGAAGATAGCTTGATGACTAATACCAAGATCTCTTTAGGAAATGACTACTTTTCAGAAATGTCTTCTAGGCATAACTGGCTTTTGACTTCTGAGTCTTTCCCAAGATCTTGCCTCTTCAATTTATTAGAGATGAAAGGTTGCTGCTTGTTTGCCCTACCAGCCAGTTCTTTGGTACTAGATTATGGTATTGTTTATGACCCCCAGATAATCTCAGCATGCCATACATGGAAGAACAACTGATGACAAACACTTTGTCACCTTGCCTAAAGTAGTACATTCAGTAATAACAATTGCATCAAGCACAGTCTAGAAAATGACAAACCGGGATAACTGTTAATTTGTCACCTTTAGCCATAGGTACAAAATTTATAGTTATACAACAACTTTTGATACAAGTCAGAAAATTATACACAGTAAATATCCCCTCACTAGAGTAATTTTATACTCAGAAGAGAAAATTTAAAAGGGAGAAGAGAGCCTGGTGTGGTGGTGCACACCTGTAATCCCAGCAGTCAGGATGCTGAGGCAGGATTGTTGAGTTCAAGACCAGCCTAGGCTACAAAGTGAGCTCAAGGCCAGTCTGAACTGCATAGTGAGACCCCATCTCAAAAAGACAAATAAAAAGGGGAGAATAGGAAAACATAGAGAAGTAAAAGAAGAGAGATTAGAATCAAGGTTGAAGGATAAAAGATGATTACAAAGCTTTGGAAAACTGGTGAAGAAGATAGGAGGGAAAGAAGGAAAAAACAATAATAAAACAAATCTCCCCTAAAAAAAGTTCACAGTCATGAAAATAAACATAGAAAAAAACAAGAAAAAATAAACCAAAAGCACATAAAAGAGAATTCTCCCTATGATTTCAAGTCTATAGTTATCTTCTAGGGTCTACAGTGTTGTGGTAGTGTCTAAGTGGTAGTGTCTAATACCAGGCTTTCACTGGTAAGCAAAGCAGTTAGGCAGAGTCGAGGTCTATGTTGATTAATCCCAGCAAGCCCGCAATAGGAGTAGGGTAGGATACCTCCTCTGGTTCTTTTAACTCCTCAGAAGTTTAGGTTGATCGTGGCCCTTGGCTGTGGGGTTAGGGCCTGAGTTGTTCAGCCTGCAATGTTCTGGGTGTTCTTGCTGGCCATCTTGGCTACCTGACCCTGGACATCTTGCTCAGTTGTCTCACACAGGCACCATGAGAGTTCAACACTGGGAGCCCTGAGATGAAGCCAACCGTGGCTGCTCTAAGTCCCGGGGTCATTTGGCCAAGCACCCTCTCCAGGGGACACAGCTGACTCTTGGGCTAACGTCATTAATGAACTGTTGTAGTTCGTAGCATCCACTGCTCCACTCCACTGGTGTGTTTCTCCCTGAAGTTCTCTGGAGTTATCCACTCTCACTGAGTTTCTATAGATTTGATTCTCCTCTCTCACATTGTGAACCAGGAATCGGGGAGAAAGTGCAATTTGTCACTTCGTTTTTTTACATTGTGGTCAGTCTCTTTACTTTCCCTGTGGACTCCAAACTTCCCTTCAGATCCTTCTTGGCTGTCAGGGATCCATTTCCTTTTTTTTTTCTTTCCCAAGTTGTTGCATTCAAGTGTCTGGATTCTGAATCCTGCAGAGGTAGATTTGTTGTTGTTTACATCTCTGCCCTCTTCCTAGAAATCTCGATTCACATGTGTTAGGGGGACAATGATTGCTCAGATTAACTAGATCCTGACTTGGCAGAAGAGCATTGGTTGTTGTCTGGAGTTTGGTTTTAGGCACTGCTGAAGCATAGACACTGTGTTCTGGTTCTACAGGAGGCTCTTCTTGAGTTTCTTTGGTTGTCACCAATTTTCAGAGGAGCAGGTGTACTGCTTTTTGTGTCCCTGACTGCTTCGTCCTCACTCTGAGATACAACCTCCACCAGCAAGCCAGACCTTAGGCAGCAACTCAGGGCTTAGGAACAATGTCTTCACCATCGCAGGCTCATGGGGACACACTCACCCTGCTGTATGCCCCAGCTGCACCCACATGGCCTCCCCTCCATTTGGTAATCAGGGCACCACAAGACCATGGGATTACCATCCAGGGAGTGTACTTTGCCAGTTGTATGTCTAATGTAGTTTTTCTTCATTTTCATTCTTATGGCATGATAACTATATATTAAAGAAACAAAATGCTGCAAAACAGCAATCCTCTGTCTCTTCCACATCCATAATTTAGTTCTACCTCCAATGTACTTTTCTTTAACTGTTTCTTCTGGCATTAACCTTGCAGGTCCTCAATAATGTGCTATGTTCCTATTTTCAAGTCAGTTTTAGCCATTTAGCTAGTGCCTTTCTATTAGGACAGATGAGGATTTTCCTCTTCAACCCATCTCTCCTGTTTTTTCTCCATCCAGCTAACAGGGGCATGTGACACTTTTGTATAACTAACATGACTTAGCACTTTTGGGCCAGGTCCCCTTCTAAGGCCCTTCTTTACAGACAGGTACTAAACTAACATGCAGCCCATCCTGTCACATGCTATAATCATCTCCACTTCACAGATGAGGAAACAGCAAGCTGTCCAGGGTTGTAAAGCTAGGATGTGGCAGGGCTGGGGCCTGAGGCCCAGAGTTCTGGCTCCAGAATCTGTGGGATGTTAGACTCAATGGGTAGGGTACCCTGAGACCTTCTTACTGAGCGCTCACTGTTGTTCTTGGGGCTGTGGGTACAAAGTGATCAGGTATAGAATACCCAGCGCTCGTGGAGCTGATCTGTTAAGTGGACACTGGAAAAAGCAAAGGATGCAGTCGGCAGGTAAGGCCAGCAGTGGTGAGAGGAAAGAGGGGAAGCCGGTGGCTGGTCAGGGAAAGTCTCTCTAGGGGGTGACATTTTGGCAGGTTGGGGTCAGACTTGAATTCAGAGCTTGATGCACTGAGGCAAGTCCCTCTGGACCTGGGGCTCAGGGAAAAGGTGAATGGAAGTAGGGAAAAGGTCAGGGAGCAAGGCCGGGGCCCTGACATGGCCTCTACCGGGAACAGGACGC
>PVLD010028382.1:0-19474 GCA_004027595.1 Dinomys branickii
GTATATATATATTTTTCCCTTCTTCTTTCTTTTTTTCTCCCTTCTCTCATCCCAGTTCTTTCCTTTTGAGCAGTTTCTTTCCTTTTCACAATATCTATTGTACCTTTCAGATTTTATTTACGCTTTCAGTGTCTTACACGAGGGAGACAAGATGATGTTTACACATAAGAGTCTGATTTATTTCACTTATGAGTATGGTCTCTAGTTGCATCCATTTACCTATAAAAGCCTCGAGTTTATCTTTCATTATAGCAGAGTAATACTCCATTCTATAAAAATACCACATATTTTTTATACATTCCTTATTGGATGATCATCTGGGTTGTTTCCAAGACTTAGCTATGACAAATTGCACTGCTATAAACCTGGATGCACATATATTGCTCTGGTATGATGTTTTTAATTCTTCTGGCAAAATACTCAGAAGAGGAATAGCTGGATTGAATGGGACCTCTAATTCTAGCTTTTTGAGTAATCTCCATACTAGTGTCCGCAATCGATGTATCAGTCTACATTCCCACCAACAGTGGAGAAGGGTTCCTTTTTCCCCACATTTCCTCTCTCCAGCATTTGTTATGGGTTGATTTCTTGAGGACAACCATTCCTTCATGGGTGAGATGGAATCTCAATGTCTTTTTTAACTTGCATTTCTCTAATGACCAATGATGTTGACCATTTTTTCATATATTTATTTGCCATTTGTATTTCTTCATCTGAGAAGTGTGTATTCATCTCAGATGCCCATTTTTACATTGGGTCTTTGAATTTTGGGGGCCTGATTTTTTAAAATTCTTTATATGTTCTAGATAGAAGTCTTTTGTCTGAGGGAGAGTGGGCTAAATTTTTTTCCCAATTCATGTGTTTTCTTTTGACTATGTTGGTGATTTCCTTTGACATTCAAAAACTTTTCAATAAATTGAGATCCCAGTTGTTGATTCTTTGAAGTATTTCCTGTGCAGTTTGGTTTTTGTTCATGAACTCTCTACCTGCTGTTATGTCTTTAAGATTTCTACCTTTTTTCTCATCCAGTAGATTTAGTGTTTCTGTTTTAATATTTAGATCTTTGATCCACTTTGACTTTAGTGCATGGTGATAGACATGGGTCTTGTTTTAGTCTTCAGCATGTGGAGAGCCAGTTTTTCCAGCATCATTTGTTAAAAAGGCTATCTTTCTTCCAGTGAACATGTTTGGCCCCTGTGTCAAAGAGAAGGTGGCTGAAGGGCCAGGGATATAACTCAGTGGCATAAGTGCCTGCTTGGCAACTGCAAGGTCCTGAGTTTGATTCACGGTACCCCCCAAAAAAGAACTGATTTGTTTCAAAGAGAAGGTGGCTGAGTGTGTTTGTAGTTGTGTCTGCATCTTCTAATCTGTTCTATTGATCAGATTTTTTTGTTTTGTTTTGTTTTTGCAAGTATTATGCTGATTTTATTACATTAGCTCTGTAGTATAATTTCAAGTCAGGAATTGTGATGCCTCCTGCCTTGCCTTTGTTGCCCAGGTTTGCTTTTGCTATTCTGGGCCTGTTCTGGTTCCAGATGAATCTTAGGAATGTTTTCCCTAGATCTATAAGGTATACTACTGGTGTTTTGGTCAGGACTGCATTGAATCTGTATATCATTTTTGGGAATATGGCCATTTTCACTAAGTTGGTACTTCCTATCCATGAGCAATGGATACCTTTCCATTTTCTGAAATCCTCTTTGATCTCCTTTTTCAGAGTACTGTAATTTTCAATGTATAGATCTTCCTTTGTTAGATTGATTCCTAAGTATTTCATTTTTTGGACGCTATTATGAAGGGTGTGGTTTCCCTAATTTCTCTATTAGTGAGTTTGTTGTTTGTGTACAGGAATGCTATTGATTTTTGAGTGTTGACTTTGTATCCAGCTACACTGCTGAATTTGGTTATTAAATCTAGAAGTCTTTAGGTAGAGTTTTTGGGGTCGTCTATGTAGAGTATCACATCATCTGCAAATAATAATTTCACTTCTTCCTTTCCTATCTTCATGCATTTTATTTCTGTCTCTTGTCAAATTGCTTTGGTTAATGTTGCCAGAACTATATTGAATAGAAGTTGTGGCAGTAGACATCCTTGTCTTGTTCCTAATTTTAAAGTGAAAGCTTTCAGTGTTTGTCCATTTAGTATGATGTTGGCTATTGGTTTGTCATAGATGGTTTTTATCAGATTGAGGTAACGACCATCTATTCCTAGTTTCTGTAGGGTTTTTATCATGAATAAGTGTTGGACTTTAAGAAAAGCTTTTTTTGAATCAACTGAGATGATCATGTGATTTTTGTCTTTGGCTCTGTCAATATGGTGTAATACATTTATTGATTTATGTATACTGAACCATCCCAGAATTCCTGTGATGAATCCCACTTGGTCATGATATATAATCTTCTTGATGATTTGCTGCATTCTGCTTGCTATTATTTTATTGAGTAATTTTGGATCTATGTTTATTAGGGAGATTGGCCTATAGATCTCTTTTTGGTTGGATCTTTCTCTGGTTTTGGTATGAGAATAATACTTTCCTCCAGGATTGAGTTAGGGAGAATTCCTTCCCTTTCTATTTCATTAAAGAGTTTGAGAGGTATTAGCATTACATCTTCTCTAAATTTCTTGTAGAATTCAGCTGTGAATCCATCAGGACCTGGGTTTCCTTTGTTGATAAGTTTTTAATTATGTTTTCAATTTCATTGACTGATAGGAGGTTATTCAAAATATTATATCTTCTTAATTCACCTTTGATAATTCATATGTATCTAGTAATCTGTCCATTTCTTCTGTGTTTTCCATCCTATGAGAGTAAAGATTTTTGAAATAGTATTGATGATCTTCTGAATTTCTATAGGATCTGTAGTGATTTTACTTTTCATTCCTTATTGCATGAATTTGAGTTTTTTCTTTCCTTTTTTGATAAGGTTTCCTAGGAGTTTGTTAATTTTATTTATCCTTTCTAAAAAATGACTCTTTAATTCATTAGTTCTTTGTATTATTTTCTTAGTCTCCATTGCATTAAAGTTTCTGCTCTGATCTTTATAATTTCTTCCCTTCTTTGGGCTTTACTTGCTCTTCTTTTTCTGGAAGTTTGAGGTGTAGCATAAGGATGTTTGTTTTTGCTTGTTCTGTTTTCCTAATATGAGAATTCTCTGCTATAAATTTCCTCCTGAGGATGGCTTTCATTGTGTCACACAGGTTCTGGTAAGTTGTATCTGCATTTTTGTTTCATTGTAAATATTGTTTAATTCCTTCTTTAATTCCATCTGTGGCCCATTGGTTGTTCAGGAAGGTGTTATTTAATTTCCACGTGTTTATGGTGTTTTTGCAATTTCTTTTGTCAATAACTTCCAATCACATTGCACTATGGTCAGATAATACACATGGGATAATTTCAGTTCCTTTGCATTTACTTAAGCATGTTCTGTGGGCTAGTATACAGTTTACTTTAGAGAACATCCCATGTGCAGCTAAGAAGAATGCGTATTCTGATGTTGGGTGGAACACTCTGTAGAGGTCTACTATTCCATTTGTTTACAAGTTTGGTTTAGTTCTGTTATTTCTTTGCTAATTTTTTGTCTAGCTGATCTATATCTTTGTGACAGTAGGGTGTTAAAGTCTCCCATTATGATTGTGTTGTTGCTTATTTTATTTTTCATGTCTATTAAAATTTGTCTTGGTCTTGGTTAGTTTTCTCTTGTTGCTGAGACAAAATACCTGACACCCAAAATTAAGAAAGGAAAGGTTTATTTAGCTCACAGTCTGTGGAGATTTCAGTCTATACTTGGTTGGCTCCAAGGCAGAGTGGCACATGGTAGAGGGCAATGGTTCATGGTGGTGGAAGACAGCAAAAGCAACAAGAGCAAGCAGGAGGAGTGTTGGCAAGCAGACTCTTTCTCTCCCTTATATATGCAAACTGCCCGCCCCAGGGGCAGGTGTAGCACTTACACCCATAATCCCAGCATTGGACCATACATAAATCAATCATAAATCTAGAAGCCTGCTCTGTGACTGCATGAGGATTTAGGGGGACATGCAGACACAAACCATAACTGTATTTGGTGCATATGTATGTTTATGATTGTTATCTTGTCCTCTTGAAGTTTTCTACTGACAAGCATGTAGTGATCTTTTTTATCCCTTTTGTTCATTCTTGGTTTGAAGTTTGTATTTTCTGCAAACAGAATAGCTAACTTTGCTTTTTCTTGGGTTCTGTTGCATGGAGTATTGTTTTCTATCCTTTGACTTTTAGTCTATGAATTTCCTTTTGAGTTAAATGTGTTTCTTGTATATAGCATATTGTTGGATTTTGTTTCCTGATCCACTCTGCTAGTCTGTTTCTTTTGATTGGTAAATTGAGGCCATTTACATTAGTGGTTATAAGTGATATGTATTGGCTTATATTTGTCATAATATTTTCCTGCTGTTGGTTCCCTACTTTTCCCCTCTGTTTAATTGCTTGCCCTCCTTGGTGGCTCCTTTGTATGGTTAGTCTTGGAATTGTGGTCATTTTTACCTCTTTCTAGAATATCTTCCAGTATTCTTTGTACAGTTGGTTTGGTGGTCATGAACTTCTTCAGTTGTTCTATGTCATGGAAGTATCTTATGTCTCCATTAATCTTGACAGATAATTTTGTAGCATACATCAATCTCTGTTGGAAGTTGTTTTCTTTCAGGACCTGAAATACTTCACTCTCAGCTCTTCTTGACTTGGTGGTTTGTATTGAGAAGTCTGCTGTGATTTTGACAGGATTTCCTTTATACATGATCTATTTCTTTTCTCTAACAGCTTTTAATATTCTTTACTTATGCTGAATTTCCGGGATCTTGATTATTATATATTTGGAGATTTATTTGGGTGTACATTTATTTTGCTTATGGCTATTGGGCTTCTATACACCTTACTTACCTGTATGTGAGATTCTTTTCCCGTGCTTGGGAAATTTCCTGCTGTTACTTCTGCAAATAGTCTTTCTATGTCATTTGTGTTGACTCCTGCTTTTTCATTGACACTTATCAGTCTTATATTGTTTTTCTTTGCATCATCTTGCAGCTGTGGAATTGTTATTTTTTTGGTTCCTTCTTATTTTTAAGAGTTCTTTCCTTTCAAGATCTGAAAGCCTACCTTGAGCTTTGTTCAAGTGCTTTTATCAGCTTTCAATGGAATTTTTAATTTCCTGGGTGTCTCTGAATCTGTTTCATGCATTGAAATTCTTCCCTATATTGTTCATTCAAGGTTTCCACCATTTTTCTATGCTCCTCTATTTTTTATCTCTAACTTCTTTAGATATGCTGAGAAATTCTTTCATTATGGTTGTCATTTCTTTTTTTACCTGAGAGATTATTTCTGATCTGATTTTTTCTGTACCCTGATGGAGTTGTCTCTTTATTTCAGTTGCTATCATTTCAGAAATTTCAGGTGTGTCACTTTGTTATGGTTGATACGTTGTGTCAACTTGAGGAGTCTAGAGGCTTGGCTGAGTGACTCAGCAGGGATCCAGGGTGCTTACTTTGTATACATCCTGAGCCTGTGAAAGAGGAGTGCACGGAGATTATGTGAGTGCTACCCCCCCTGGGTGGGGGCAGCCTGTTTACAATGTAAGGGAGATAGAAGAGGTTGTTTGCCTAACATTCCTCCATTTTTTGCTGGCTGTTTTTGCTGTGCTCTGCTGCCATGAACGTTTTCCCTCTGCCATGTGCCACTCTGCCTCAGAACCAGCCAAGTATGGACTGAAACCTCTACAAACTGTAAGCTAAATAAACCTTTCCTTCCTTCATTCTGAGCATTGGGTATTTTGTCTCAGCAAGGAGAGAAAAGTAACCAAGACAGACTTCCAATTTCTTCTATATTGATGTCTCTTGGACTTGTTCTGGGTGAGGTGGAGGTCTAAGATTGCATTTTGCTCCTTCATTTTGACATTTTCTATTTTAAAAAATTATTTTGTTTTCTGTGGTGATATTTGTGGATTTTTGGTAGTAGGTAGCTATATCACTAATATCAAGGCATGTCCAGGAATAGTCTGTACTTCAGGGATATCTCCTGTGTGTAGGAGAGTCTTGGTTTGTGTCTGTACCAAGATCCTACCTTCCTAATTATTGAGAGTGGGATGTTGGTTTCTGTTTGGCTCAGTCCCCAGTCTTTTGGTGTAGGCCTGTGGTGAGGTTATTACTCCAGACCTTCCCAATATTGTTACACAAGGGAGAACAACTGATTACAAAAGATATGACATCCTAGCTACAGTAGTACAAATAGTAATAAGCACAATTTAGAAATGGCCCAACTATGGTAGCTATTGATTTTGTACTTTAGACCATAGGAGCAAAGTCTACAGCTATATTACAGAGCCAATCATGAATTAAGAGTTGGTATGCAAAATATTTCCCTTTGTTAGAGTGGACTTATCCTCAGTTCCTTCAGACAAGATAGTTGCTGTGTCCTGAGCACTTTCTGTGCTGGCTGCTCAACCTTTCATGTAGGAGGATGGGCCACACACCAGGGTTCCTCCAGACTAAGGCTCCCTGGATGGCAGAGGGGCAGTGGGTGAGCTTTTTCCATTCTCACGTGGCTCACCAAGGTTCCCAAGGCTCACTGTCACTCCTGCAAGGATAGGGTTTGGGACGTGGAGTCTCTCACCTCCTGAGCAGCTCACTGAAACTGCCAAGACTCACAGTTTCTCCCATGATGGCATGAGTGGGGAGGGGAGAAGTTTCTCCCCTCCCAAACAGTTCACTGAAGCTCCCAAGCTCCCAAGGCTCACAGTTGCTCCTATGATGGTGGGGTGGCAAAGGTCCAAGTTTCCAGAAAACTAATTGCTGTTATCATTTAAAAGTGTACATTTAAGTAACTTCCCATTCATTCACCATATTATATAACCATTGCTAGTATTTAACTCCAGAATATTGCATCACCCACAAAAGAAACCCTATGTCCTGAAGAAATCACTTCCAAGTCTCTCCTCTTCTGGCCCCCGACAGCCATTGATCTAATTTCTGTCTGTACAAATTTGTAAATTCTAGATGGTTTAAATGGAGTCATACACATAGGAGTAGGCAGAGAGTTCATGAGCAAAAATCAAACTGCAAAGGAAACACTTCAAAGAATCATTAACTGGGACCTCATCTTACTGAAAAGTTTTTGCACATCTAAAGAAATCACCAGCAGAGTAAAAAGAAAACTCACAAAATGGGAAAAAATCCTAGCTGGCTGTCCCTTGGACAAAGGTCTTCTATCTACAGCATGCAAAGAATTAAAAAGCATGAACCTGTCCAAATTCAAAGACCCAATCTGGGAATGGGCATCTGAGATGAATACACACTTCTCAGATAAAGAAATACAAATGGCAAACAAATATATGAGAAAATGTTCTACATCTTCAGTCATTCGAGAAATGCAAATAAAAACAATATTGAGATTTCATCTCACCCCAGTAAGACTGGCTAGCATAAAAAAATCATCCAATAACAAATGCTGGCAAGGCTGTGGAGAAACAGGAACTCTTCTCCACTGCTGGTGGGATTGCAAACTGGTGAAACCACTGTGGAGATCGGTTTGGAGATTCCTCAGCAAACTAGGTCTACAGGTCCCATTCAACCCAGCTATCCCCCTTCTGGATATTTTCCCAGAAGATCTGAAAACATCATATCACCGTGATATATGTGCACCCAAGTTTATAGCAGTGCAATTTATAATAGCTAAATCATGGGAGCAACCCAAATGTCCATCCACAGAGGACTGGATAAAAAAACTGTGGCATTTTTACATAGTGGAATATTATTCAGCTATAAAGAAAGACAAACTTAAGGCTTTTATAGGCAAATGGTCACAACTAGACACCATACTCATAAGTGAAATAAATCAGATGTGCTTGTGCAAACAGCATATTGTATCATTAGTGTAAAAACCTGAAAGTGGGAATATAAATTAGGAGGTATGAAAGGAAATTGCTCAAAAATAAAGAGCAACTGGGATGAGGGGAAGGAGAAAAGGAAAAAAGGGATAGCTATGTATGTATGTAAGTATATGCAGGATGGCTAACATAGTTGCACTATTGTCTCATGTCCCTTTATTGTAAGGAATCGTCAATGATTAGTTGTTTGATCAATCTTGTATGTCTATATGCATTACCCTGAACATACACTTTGAAGTTATCAATATGTAATAGAACAACCATTGTTAATTCACTGTCACCTTATCTGTAATTCAGTTTTTGTATTGTTCTTGTGCTACTTTGTGTCTGTTTGCTAATGTTTTCATTCTTTTACTGTTAAAAAAATAAATGGAGTCATACAATATTAGTTCTTTTGTGTCTGGCTTATCACACATAGCATAATATTTTGAAATCTTATTCATGTTATATCATGTATCATTACATCATTCTAGATACTTTTAAGCTTTTCTCATTATTTTTGTTTTCAGCAGTTTTAATATGATATGTCTAACCTAGAGTACCTGGTACATGCGTGTTTACTTTGGTGTTCTCTAGTCATCTTCAGTATGTGATTTGGTGTCTCATTAATTGGGGGAACTATTTGCCATATGCCTCTTCAGATATTTTCTCTGATCCTTTTTCTCTCTTTTCCTTCTGGATTACAAGTACACCTATTATAACCTGTTTGATATTGCCACACAGTTCTTGGGTATGCTGTTCTGATTGGTTTATTTGTTTTCTCACTGTTTTTCCTCATATTGTTCAGTTTGGTTAACTTCTATTGATGTATTCTCATTTCAATATTTCTTTCTTGGGCTGTGTTTAATCAACCCGTGAACTCATAGATGAAGTACACTTCATATGTGGATTACTTGTGCTTTTTGTGGTACTAGAGATGGAATCCAGGGCCTTGCAATGCTAGGCAGTGCTCTACCACTAAGCTACAATCCCAAGCCTTTTTATTTTGAGACAGAGTCTTGATAAATTGCCCAAACTTGCCGCAAATTTGTGATCCTCCTACCTCAGCCTCTAGAGTAGCTAGAATTACAGGCATGTGCCATTATACCTGGCTTTAGTTGTACTTTTGATGTAATGTCTAAATAGGCTTTTAGCCTAAAGGTCACAAATATTTACTTCTGTATTTTTTCAAGAGTTTCATAGTCTTAGCTATTATATTTATGTCTATGATCCAGTATGAGTTAATATTTGTGTATGATGTGAAGAAAGAGTCTAATTTTCTTCTGGTCTTTCTTTACATGTAGATATCTAATTATCCTAGCACTATTTCTTAAAAAGATGACTCTTTCCCTATTAAATTGTGGCACCCTAGTTGAAAATCAATTATCCATAAATTTCAGCATTTATTTCTGGACTCTTGATTTTGTTCTATTGATTTACATAGTCTCTAAATTCTTATAACTCTATTACATTCTTATTTCTTTAAGATATGCTCATTTCATTAATTTGATTAAAATTATGGAGATGCACTTGGTTACAAGCTTCATCTGCTCCCTGGTAACATTTTATTCTAATTGGCGTTTTTCTTTCTGTTTTTGTTGTTCCATTCTCTCTTTTATCTTGTGGTACCTTGTTCCTTTTTGTGACTATCACTGAGGTGAATTTCTTCTAAGTAAGCTTTTCTCAGAATGTTTATATGCACATGGCAGTGAGCCATCAGGAGTGAATTTCAGGCTAGCAGGAATTCTCTTTATTAGAGAAGATTGATTCTATATGTGAGTTTTTAGGATAATTTCTGTCCATTACATTGAGATCAAGATTGTAGGGTTCTTTTCTTTTCTTTTAAAGAGAAAAAATTAAAAATAACAATAAAAGTTTCAAAACAGGCTAATAGGAGAGTAACAATAATTCATACATTGCATATTATTATATTCATAATAGTTGCTAAGAGTATAAGATATAGGCCTGAAATTCTGTCCAAATAATTTTAGCACAAACCTTTCTTTTCAGTTAATTCAGGTTATTTCCATTTCAGGAAATCTTTCCCCCTCTCCTTTACAAAGCAAGCTTATGCTGCAAAAGTGTCCCAGTTTTCCCACCTTTTGAGACTTGTGTTGAAAGAAATCCAATAAAGCCACTGATGCCAGCCTGTATTAATTAATCCTATTGCTGCTGTGAATGGTTGGTGTTTAATATCAAAGTGTGATCCTTATTCTGCAAAAGAAGTTCTCCTAGACTTTTCTAGGTAGCCACTCTTTGTGTCTTTTGATGCCTCCTTGACACTGATTGCACTTGTTCTTTGTGTTTTCATAGCTTCAGATATTTACCAGATTAACTAGAGTTTCTGTTCTGTCTTTGATACACTGGGGTGATTTCTGAAAGTAGTAAAAATAAATGCCAGGCTTTTCTACACTATGTTAAAAGCTTTAACATGTTTACTATGTTTAACATGTCACATTTTAAAGCTCTGTGGAAGGAACAGTGAGTAACCATGTACCTCAGGAATTGGCAAACTATGGCCTATGGGTAGTCTGGCCAACTGCCTGTTTTTGCAAATAAAGTTTTATTGGAACATACATATTAAAAACTGGTCACCTTCTATTATGTATCATTTCCTTATAATTCTTTTCATTTCATCCAGCTGAATTCCCATTTAACTTTGTGTACACCCTCTGTTGCCTTACATTATGGAAGCTGCATCTTCTTGTGTTATGTTTTAGTATGCCAAGCATTTCGTTCCCACTTTTCTCTAGAATCTAGAGTTGATTACTTTCCTTTGAGTTTTGTGACTTTTGTTTCCTTCTTGTTCTGCAGTATTTTTATAGATTGTATTCTTGTTTATTTCTTTTATCTTCAAAAAGTACAAATATGTCCTAAAGACTGTTAACAGAGAGGATGCTTAACTTGCTCTTAGCCTATCACTGCACTTGGTGGGTGCTGAATTCTCTTCTCAACCTAACAACTAGAATAAAGATTAAGATTAACTAATCCCAGACCAATTTTTAGTTTCTATAGATATTTTATCTCCCTTCTACTATGATGTAAAACTATGTTGGGGCAGGGTAGACTGGAATTAGAACCCAAAGGTTTTTGACCCTTAAAGTCCCACTGCTGTAACTGAGACCACATTAATTCCTTATATTTCCTGAGGAAGGTAGTAATTAGGTGAGAAAACAGAAAGTGGGCCCCAATAAATAGGTATGGAATAACATAAGCCAAACTGATAACAGGCCTTAACTCTGAAAGGCCCCTAGAGTTTGGAATGGTAATCAAGAGAGACTTTAGTTATAGCCACATTGGTTGAGCCAGATGTGATTGTGCACTCCTATAATCCTAGCAGTCAAGAAGGCTGAGGGAGGAGGATCATT
The DNA here is from genome assembly GCA_004027595.1 of Dinomys branickii. Taxonomy (NCBI): domain Eukaryota; kingdom Metazoa; phylum Chordata; class Mammalia; order Rodentia; family Dinomyidae; genus Dinomys; species Dinomys branickii. The sequence goes on from PVLD010028382.1 coordinate 11,255, forward strand.
GCAAGTTTGAGGCCAGTTTAGGCTATATAATGAGTTTAAGGCCAGTCTGAACTACATAGTGAGACCCTTTCTCAAAAAAAGTTGGCTGAATTTTTGTGACAATATCATCTTCTTGTATTACATGTGTGACTACAAATAAATGTAAGTCATTATAGTTAATTCACAAATTTCAACCCAAGAGATTACAGAATAGATTCTTTCATTAAAAATTAATAAAATACATGACCAAATAAAATGTAAGAAGTTTTAATGTGCAAAATGTGAAATAAGGCGATATATTCACAGGTACAAAGGAAATTAAAAATAATTATAATTTCCACTGAACATGGTGGCACATGCCTGTAATTCTAGCACTCAGGAGGCTGAGATAGGAGGATTGTTGTGAATTTCAGACTAGCCTGGGCTATAAAGTGAGCTCAAGGCCAGACTGACCTGCATAGTGAGATCCTGTCTCAAAAAGACCAAAAGCAATTATAATTTCCTCAGTGACACCTCAACTGCTGATCTTCTCAAATTCTTCACATAGGCATAAGAAATCTGGTCAAGATTAGGACTTTGTCAGAACTACAAATGTACTAGTCTCCTGCCTCTGAGATCTAATGTGAATTCAAGGGTGGGGCAGGGTATAATGCTATTGTCTGACTATGCTACAGCGTGGACTGATTCTCTCTAAACTTGTGGTTTACTTATTGGGTGGGGACTTTCCTTCACAGTTTCTGAGGATAAATACCTGATTTATGATTTCTGTGTCTTATTGATACTGCTTTATGATGGTAGTGAACATTGTGCAATCACTTCCTGAGAATCCTTGTATTAGAGAGAGATTTTCTGTCTCCTTGACATCAGAAAATATTTTTATTCTCCTTTTCCTTTTTATTGAAAATTTGACTGCACACAGAACAATTCAATGTGCAATTATTCCAAAATGTGTTTGATAATAGAAGCTTTTGTATGAGCATACAATTATCTCCCATGGCTCTGTGGAATATGGTTTTCATAAATGCTTCCCTTTGAGTTAAATCCAAATGGGATTAATGTCTTACCTATAAAGGTTGTGTGAGATGATTAAGGTGCATGATGGGTAGCTTGGTAAATGTATGTTTTGTCCTGTATGCACCTACTTTACTATCATCTAAGTGCTTATTATTAACTCATCACATTCCTTCATTCAGCCAATCCTACCCATGACAGACATTAAATATAGCTAGCACCATGGTCGGTTAAGTGTTGTTCCCTTGTGCTCACTTACCTTACTAAGTCATGACAATGTATTAGTCAGTTTTTCATCACTGTAACAAAATACCCAAGTCAAGCTATCCATGAAGAAAATAAGTTTATTTAGTATCATGTTAATATTATCCCCTAGTTATTGAGGACTGATTAGGCCTGCAATCTCCCAAATGAGTGGATGGTGAAGCCTTAAATTTCAGGGCTCCAGGAGGATCAAAAATCCTCTCATAGAATTTGATATTCTCTGGGTTAATACCAAGAACTTCTCTAGGTAGTCCATATGTATTGTGTTATCAAACAAAGGAGGGGGATACTGAAGAAAATGTAGGAATCTGGGCAGGACTTGGGAATTCCTCTAAGGACTTCTCCAAGCAATACATTACATTAATGTAGGAGAACTGTGTTATCTCCAGAAAGGCCTTCACTGCAGGAGTGAGAAGTCTGCATCTACAGTCTCCTTTTAGTTAATTGGGGTTGGAGCCAAATGTCTTTATTTGTGGCCTTGTCTTGTCCTTTGATGTGTCCCAACTTCACAGGCCAATACAGGCCTCAAAGGGGACCAGTGATTCATAGAGGATCACTTACTATGAGTCCACTGCCCATCTGCAGAAAAGGGGCCTAGGCCTTGGACAGGCTCACAAGTAAACATGGAAAGCCAATTGGTTAATTTAAATCCTGCTCAGGGCCACTTTGTAGTTATCTCCATCAATTTAACTCACAATTTTGTATGCTAAAATCCAAGTACTTTCTGGCTAGGACTCCATGACAAATAGTGAATGGTAGAACACATGCAGGGGAAGGGTCACATCTCAAACCAGAAAATAGAGAGCTGGGTGGGGCCAGACTCAGCCTTTTGTTATAAGCCTATTCTGAGAACTACTAAGAGGTCATATGAGCACTGCCTTAGTCTTTTCTGAGGGTATGCCCTTGACCTCAGGACCTCTTACTAAGTCTCACCACTTAAATTTTCCACCACTCCCAATAGCAACAATTTAGGGACGAGGTCTTTAACATGTGGGCCTTTGGGAAACAAACAACATTCAAACCATAACACATTGTGTTATGTGTCAGAGAGTTATATGACTTGTTCAAAGTCATACATCTGGTAAATGGTAGATGTATTATTTGAACCCAGGCAATCTTAGTCTATAACCTATTGTTATATAGCAATAAAACCTAGTCTGTATAAAAACTTTACTGAATTAAATAGCTGTCATCATCATTCTCCATTTTGATCCCAACATTGTTTCACTTTTACTCACAGTGCACTCTTGTGGTCACAAACAGGGATAACACAACAGTAGCAATCCAAATACTGCTTTTAGCACCACTGTTGGATTGTTATATATGTTGGGTATTTAACCCAAGTGACCTGCATTATAATGATCTTGACTACTATTTTTTAATTTATCTAGAATGAGAGATAACCTTTCTCAGAGTCTGGGTTATGAGTAACCAGAGTCTTACTCTTTCTCATCTCCAGGTCTATGGGTTCTGGGGTGCCACAACTCAGACTTTCGGAACAGAGGCATGACAGCCTTACTGAAGGTTTCTAGCTGTGGCAGCAGCACTGGTGATGATTATGAGGACACATATGAAGATATTCCAACATACCTACGGAGTGAAAAGCATATCATTGAACCCAGAAGCTTCTCCCAAAATTCAAGGCACCCTAGCACCAGGCAAAAGCAATTCAAAGCTACCACAATTCCAGAAAATGACATAGAGAAGACTGATCCTCAGTTTGGGGAGAGAACAGGGATTGACAAAATACACAATGTCTTCTCCAGTGATTTGTCAATGCTCTTGGGACAGAGTCCAACTCCACATGGACTACCCTTATCTGATCTCCCAAAAGCTACATATGAGGCTCTTCCTGGTGATCATTTACCTGGAGCAATAAATAATAATGGAGGCCTATCTAACCTGGTACAATTCAGGCCAGAGGTCTATCAGAGTGAAGATACAGTATTTACTCCTGAACCAAGCCTCCAATTAAGATTGAATGAGAACTGGGGGACAACTGTACCAGCAGAGTTGAAGAAACTTGATTTAAAAGTTTCTAGCTCACCAAATAATTTAATGGTTTCACCAACAATTCGATCAGACAACTTGGCAATAGGTTCTGAAGAGACAAGTTCCTTAGGATCCCCAAATATGCCAGTTAGTCATCAATTGAGCACCAGTGTATTTGGCAAAAAGTTTCTTCCACTTACAGGGTCTGGTAGTGAAAGAAATAATGAATCCAAGTTGTTGGAAGGAACATTAGTGAATACTCAAGAAAATTCACTGGGAAAAAATATATTATCAATGGAGAGTGATATATCACTGAAAGAGAAAATAGCTCATGGGTTGGCTTTGTTGACCAAAGATAATGCTCTATTTAAAGTTAATATCTCTTTGACAAAGACAAACAAGACATCTAATTATTCAATAACTAACAGAAAAACTCACACTGATAGACCAACATTGCTAATTGATAATAGTACATCAGTCTGGCAAGATACTACATTAGATAGAGATATTAAGTTTCAAAAAATGATGTTAGTGAATAATGAAGTGCTTATGGACAAAAATACTACAGCTCTGGGGCTAAATCATATGTCAAATAAAACTACTTCATCAAAAAATATGGAAATACTTGCTCAAAAACAAGGAAGTCTTGTGCCATCAGATGAAGAAAACCCAGATATGTTATTTTTCAAGATATTATTCTTACCAGAGTCAACAAACTGGAAAAAAGGGACCAATGGAAAGAATTCCCTAAACTCTAGTCAAGGGCCTAGTCCAAAGCAATTATTATCCTTAGGACCAGAAAAGTCTCAAGAAGATCAGAATTTCTTGTCAGACAAGAATAAAGTGGTAGCAGAAGAGGATACATTTACAAAGGACAGAGGACCTAAAGAGCTTATTCCAAACAATGGGAGCATATTTCTTACTAACATGGCTACTGTAAAAATAAATGATACACACAATCAAGAAAAACCAATTCAGGAAGACATAAAAAGGAAGGAAGTATCAACCCAAGAGAATGTAGTTTTGCCTCAGGTATACAGAGTGACTGACACTAAGAATATCCTGAAAAAACTTTTCTTACTGAACACTAGACAAAACATAAGTTTAGATGAGGGAAAATATGCACCAACACTTCCAGATACCAAATTGTTAAATGATTCAACAAATAGGGCAAAGATTCACATGGCTCATCTCTCAAAAAGAAGGGAAGAAGAGGACATACACCAAGAAAGCTTGGGAAGTCAAACCAAGCCAATAGTTGACAAATATCTAACTACCATAGAGATGTTTCCTAATCCAAGGCAGAACAACATTACCACCCAACGTGGTAAGCGTTCTTTGAAACAACTGAGATTCCCACCAGAAGAAATAGAGGTTGAAAAAGGGCTAATTGTGGATGATACCTCAACACAAGTGTCCAGAAACATGAAATATTTGACCCAGACAGATTACAAGGAGAAAGGAGGAAATGCCATCGCTTGGTCTCCTTTATCAAAGTCTCCTACAAGGAATCACAGCACCCCCCAGATAAAGAGCTCGGCGTCACCCACTGCAGAGATATCAGCATTTCCAGTCATCAGAGCTACAGATCTGACACGGTTCTCATCTCAAGGCAGTTCTCATTTTCTAGCATCAGCTTCTAGTTATAGCTTTAAGGCAAAAAGTCCAATGGCCAAAGAAGACAGTCACTTCATACAAGCACCCAAAATAAATAACCTTTCATTAGCCATCCTACCCTTGGAGATAATCAGCAATCAAGGAAAGGTTAGCTTCCTGGGAACAAGTGCCACAAACTCAGTTGCATACAAGAAACTGAACAACACTGTTCTCTTGAAACCAGTCTTGTCCAAAACATTTGGAAAAGTTGATTTTTTCCCTAAAGTTCCCATTCATCAGGAAGACCTTCTACTTACAGAAACTATCCATGAGTCTCCTGTTCAACTGGATCACATGGAAGAGATTCTTCTTCAGAAAACAGCAGGAACTGTACAATGGAATAAGACAGGTGGACCTGGAAAAGTGCCCTTTCTGAAAGGTGCAACAGAACGCTCCGAAAAGATGAACTCCAAGCTGCTGGGTCCTCTTGCTTTAGGGAATCAATATGCTACTCAGATACCAAAAAATAAGTGGAGACCACAAAATGAGTCACCAAAAAATACAGTGTTAAAGATGAAGGACACCGTTTTGTCTGTGAATCCTGATGAAAGCAATTGTACAATAGTAACAATAAAAGATGGGCAAAATAGGCTCCAAGGAGAAGCCACTTGGGCAAATCAAGGAGGGACTGGAAAATTGTGCTCTCCGAACCCACTTGTCTTGAAGCGTCATCTAAGAGAAATAACCCCTGCTACTCTTCAGTCAGAACAAGAAGATATTTACTATGATGATATCATCTCAAGTGAAACTAAGAGAGAAGACTTTGAGATTTATGGTGAAGATGAAAACCAGGGCCCCCGCAGCTTTCAAAAGAGAACGCGACACTATTTTATTGCAGCAGTGGAGCGGCTCTGGGACTATGGGATGAGTAGGGTTCCCAGTGTCCTAAAAAACAGGTATGACTCACTGGTTATTCCTTTGTCTTGCTGTTGTGACTTTGAACTTTACCAGGTGCTGAAATAGTAGGTTCTCAGGCTTCCTTCAAAAAGCAATCTCTGGACTCTCACTTGAGCAGGTGGCAAAGCCTAGCTAAAGCTGAGGAGTAAGCGGGAGATTAGATGATAACACCAACAACAAGAGTGGGTAGATGGTAAAGCAAGATGTCAAGAAATTCTTACTCTGGTGGCAGGGAAAGGAAAGAGGTTTTGGAGAGGGTACAGGAGTCATGGTCGAGAAGCAGCAATGGGGGAGAAAGTCAACCTCATCTCTCCAACATTTGAGCTGCAGGAGAAATCAGATTCTTGTCAAAGAGCCCTGAGAGAGGTATGAGGAAGAAGTGTGTGGTAAAAAGGTTGAAGATGTGGGGAGAGTTTTTTCCCAAAGTATGAGAGATTCTGAAGACAAAATGGTCTGGTTTGAGTTTTAGGGAATCAGAAGGAGATTGGGCAGGAGAGAGAAAACACAGACACATTTGGAAGACAAACATAATCAGCCAATCAACAAATATTTGTGGAGCACCTATTACATGCAATGGAAAGGGCTCTTGCCCTTCTCTAGGACATGTGTTATCTGACTACTGCCCAGTTCTACCACTTAACTTCTCTTCCATGCACTCTAACCGTGAGTTCTTCACTGTACTCATTGTGCTTGCCCCTTTTGTTCTTCAAACCTGCTGAGCTCATTCCACTTTCAATGCCTTTGCATTCTCTGTACGATACTTTTGCATTGTTTCTTCTGTTTCAAAGCTTCATCACTTGGCCCTTTATCACCATCATTTAGAGCTCAGCTCCTCACAGGGGATTGCTCCAGCTACCACAGCTAAAGTAACACCATTAGTCACTACCACATTATTGTATTTTATCTTCTGAAGAGCACCACTGCAATGCTCTGTTTCTACTGGTTTGTTCTCTCTTGTGCTGCACTCCAGTGTCTACGCTCTCACTCTCAGCTGATGCTGTGCAGTGAACAGGTTACCAACACATTTAGTGACCTCTGTACCCACACACTTTGCTTCACACCTATGACAATAAGTGGACCATCTGTGCTCCTAAAAGGCCAGTTCTGTCAGTTTTCTACTTCATCCCATTCTTCTCCCCTTATAAAGAAAAACATAGCTCCAGCAATTCCACCTTTCATCTGTTACATCATCAGTTTCTCTTCTTCCACTGGATTAATCTCATCAACATCAAGAATGTTATTATTAACAACCATTCCTCCATCAGTTACTCAAACCATAAACCCTGAAGTTATTCCTAACTCCTCTTTTTCCCTCATGCCCACATCTAATACAACAGAGGATCTTGTTGACTATAACTTTAAGAACAACCAGAATTTGATTATGGATTGAATATTAGATAAAGTGAGAAGAGGGTAGGTGGGTGGGTGGATGCTAGTCTCTGTTTGGCGGTGGCTTTGTAGGGCCTGGCTGTCCAACTGTTGTGCTCACCATCCACTGGTTCCTTTGGGGTCTTTTTTTGTTTCCTTTTAGACAGGGTCTTGCTGTGTTTTCCAGGCTGGCCCTCAACTTGTGGGCTCAACTGATCCTTTTCCATCAGTCTCCTGAGTACTGGTACTACAAGCATCCCAACCCATCTAGTTCCTACAGGTCATATGCAGGGGGTGGCCATAGGCTGCACACCATTTGTCATGTCCACATGATGGTTTACTTGATAATCAGCACACAGCTGCAGGTGCACTTTGAGACCCGTCCAAGGCTGTTCCCTGATAGTCAAAGGCTCATTTCAGGCTCAGCTCATCAAAGGTAACAAAGCATAAGGGACAGAAGATGGGCCCTATACACTTACCTTGCAATGGTGGTAGGGGGAGTGGCTGAAACTATTATATGGCCTTAAGCAAAGAACAAAGGAGAGCTTTCTCTAGCAGGTCAATGGAAATGGAAATTTATAAAATGAAGTATTATCATTGGAAATGAAACCCTATCTGAATTGGATGATTTCTCGCTTCACAATGGTAACAAAGTGCTTCCAAATAGAAAGAATGATCACCGAGATATTCAGCTTAGAACCAATTATGGATGTGTTCTTTGCTCTTGCAGAAGAATATTAGACTCAAGTGTTATGCAGTATCAAGAGGGACTGGATTCGAAGAAGCCCCAGAGCCACAGATGGCCACAGAAGAAAATGCACTGAAGAAGAGCCCTGGGTGTCAGTACAGCCAGCCCAGCCAAGATGGTGGGAATCACCAAGTGCTTTTCCTGAGCAGCTGGGCTCTGGGTTCGAACTGTCTGGTCTTCATTAGGGCCAAGTTAGCAGAAGAAAGGAAATACCAAAGATCAGACCAGAAACAAATGAAATAAAAACTAAAAACCAACCGATAAGATCGACAAAACTCAGAGTTGGTTATGTGAAAAACTAAACA
>PVLD010028383.1:0-19472 GCA_004027595.1 Dinomys branickii
CCAAGGTAGGTGGAAATGACAATGTACTATGTATAAACTTAGACCTTAAGAAACCTCTCTTTCTTGTGTTTCTTTCTTATGCACTTTGCTTGTGCTTCTGCCATGACTTTGATAAAAAATATTGTTACTTAGTAGCTTCTTGACTACTGTACAGTAAGAGAGACAAGAAGCAGAGTCAACCCAGAAGACCTGAAGCCCTGAAGCTTGAAGAAGAACTACCCTAGATGAGCTATATATCTACAAGAATAAAGATACGTGGTTATTGTTTTGGTCTCGAGATGTTTTGGTTTTTTGTTGCATAACAATAAGGATGGATACAGCGGTTCTTACATTAAAATGATCTTCCTATGGTACATTGTGTTATTATCCACATAAATGTCAGTTGATGCAGGTTTTTGCTGATAAAAAGATAAAATATATACCTTTATCTATATTTTATAGATAAAAAATTAGTTTTGGGGAGTAAAATCCTTGTAAGCTCAGGTGGCTAGTATTTTGAAGGCCACTGCTATTTCTGGCTAAAGGTCTATTTTTTTCTACCATATCTATTATTCTGGTAACATGGCTATAAAAATGTCTATTTTAGTGGTTAATGTGTTTTCAGACCGTAGTGTTGTGCCTGGAAAGATTGTAAGCATTTAATTAATATGTTGACTGAATGAACTCATGAGTGAATAAGTACTTAAGAAAGCTATGTGTAGTTATAGAGTTAAAACTTTCCCAATATTTTCAGCTTTAAAATGAATAGATACTTCCTTTGTTATATCTTGCCCCATTTCACTCTGAGTCGAAATCCATTCTATTTCATCAAGGATAAACCTCTGCAAGCTGGTTTTCATCCATGCCCTTATGACAGTTTCAGTAAAGCAAAGAGGTTACACTTATCACAGTAGGGGAAAATATAATCTTATCAGAAAAGAGGGAGGGAGAGAGTGAGAGAGGTAAAGAAAAGACAGAGAAGAGAGAGAGAATATATATATATATATGTTGTCTAGTCCTTTATCATTCATATCATGTATATTATCATAGCATCCAAGTACATAAGAACAATAGTATCAGTGTAATAGAATGCCCGGTAGTTGGGGGCTAGAGGTCTTCTGAATAATATACATGCACTTGTTTATATAACAGTCAGGAGTGGGATGAGAAAGATAATGAAGACAGGTAACAATAAGGCAGAAAAAAGGGGTAATAAAAGACAAAGTAAAAGTCTTCTTATTTGAAGTAGGACCTCAAGGCATGGGGTAGACACTATTTGAAATATCATTTCCCCTGCCATTTTAAAACCAGCAAGCTTTGTTGTATAACTGCTAACTTCCCAATGTGGTTATTATGGCTTGTATCTAGATGTTCCCCCACAGCCTCATACACTCATAGGTAAAGCTTTCAGAGTTGGCTGGATCTAGGATGCATGAATATGGATTATGGGTGTGATAGCTGGCTTAGCCCACTGATTGGATTAGCACAGTTCTGGGTGTAGCTGAATGGATTTCCTGAAGACAGAAGTTCTACCCTGAGTGGGTCACCAATAAATGGGCTTGCCACCTTAATGAAATAAAGATGGAAAGGGAGGCTCACCGACACTGCTTCCTGCCTGCCAAGCAATGGACTGTTTCTCCTCCATCATGACCCTCTGCCATGTCACCCTGTCTTGGAGCCTACTGACTATGAACTCAAACCTCTACCAACTGTGAGCCAAGATAAACTTCTTCTCCTTTAATTGATAGGTCTCAGGTATTTTGTTCCACAAATGAGAAAGTAACAAAGACAGCAGTCAAAGTCCTTCTAGGCATGGGCAAGGAGAGTAAAGCAAACTTGGCTAACATATACTGTAAGGTGTAACACTGTGGTGAGATATAGGGGACAAAGTGGTGTTGAGAGCCTCTAAATAAAGAATGACTCTTAATTCCCCAATAGGTATATTGGGGTGAAGACTAAGCTTTTTGCATGGTTGTCATTATCTTTCATATCTCTACTTTCATTTATTTATTTTTATTCTTTTATTTTAAAAGTAGAAGAATGAAAACATTAACAAACAGTAGCACAAGAACAGTACAATCGAAACTGAATTACAGACAAGGTGACAGGGAATTAACAATGGTGTTGTATCACATATTGATAACTTCGAAGTGTATACTCAGGAAAACAAACATAGACAAGCAAGATTGATCAAACACCTAATCACTAGCTGTTCTTTACAATAAAGCAACAGAAGTCAGTAGTACAACTATGTTAGTCATCCTGCATATACATACATACACACATAACTATCCCTTTCTTCCTTTTCTCTTTCCCCTCATCCCAGTTCTTTGCTTTTGAGCAGTTTCCTTTCGTTTCACAATGTTTATCATACCTCCTCATTTATATTCCCACTTTCAAGTTCTTACATTAATCATACTTTAAATGATGTAAGTTTTGGGTATTCCATTACACTCCACACCAACAGTCTAACACAAGCTTTGAAATCTTGTGAGTTTTTCTGAAACATTATTTTGTTTTAATACAACTCTGAGCTAAGACAAATTTCCCAAATTATAGATGGAATTAATTTTTCTAACACTTCATTTTCTCCTTGCAATAAGATTATACATTCATGTACTTACTCCGTGGCATATCTCACTAGAAGAGGTGGTTTATTTCCTCACTCCATTGATGTAAAATATGGCCATGTATTTTGCTTTGGACAATGAAATGTTGGTTGATAGGTGAGTAAAAGGTTTAAATGTGCTGACATGGTTTGGTTGGATCTCTTGAGGTTCTGCCATCCAATATGACAAAAATATTCTCAGCTTAGAATGTCAAGGACATGCATCACACACATGGATCTGAAACTTGGAGTCTAATCTGGCTCATCCAAGCTTAGTCAAATTCAGCTGTTCTTCAGCCTACCCACAAATACATTAACAAGAAAAAGTTATTCCAGGTTATGAAATAGAGCATTTCCCCCTCATCATTCCTAGTGAAAATTTGTCTAATGTCCACTGGTTGGTTTCACTTCCATTTAGTCCTGGCATTCTAAACTATAGGAATTTTGCCTAACAGTAGAGGTAGTATAGATCCAAGTTTGCCTAAATAAAATTTATATGCAGGTATTTTAAAATAGCAGGAACTCTCAGTGGAAGCATTTCCTGGGTATTTACTACATGTCTAGTATTTTATTTAATCTAATATCAAATAATGAACAAGCAGGACAATGTTTTCTGAAATGCAGTGAAACATTTTTACCACTTATCAACCCTCAGTACTTTATTTTTAACTGTGATTCTATAATAGGCTGTGACAGAGATTTATCTTTTTGAAATCAAGTTGAATTCTAATTTGATGCCAAATTCTTTTGGGCATGAACTGACCTTACTTCATGGATAATTTGTCTTATGAGTTCTATGATTTTCATTTTTCTTACCTATTTTTGAAGTAGTTGTTTCCCTTTGGCTTCAAGCAGGAGGGCAAAGCAGGGTGTTTGTGGTAATCAGGAAAGACCTAAGATTAGAAACTTTGTCACTGAGTGCCATGACAATTATGGCTTGTGTTTTTTCACTAATGTTATGGTTTAGATCTAAAAGGTTCCCTCAGAAGGATAATACATTCAAAGGTTGCACTTTGGGGTGATGATTGGATCATGGAGGTGCCATACTCACCTGTGGATTATCCCCAGATGGGACCTGGTTGTAAGAGGTATGTGCCAGAAACATGACCCGGAAAGGGTATCTCTATGTCCCCCAATTTTCCCTTCCCTCACTGCTTTCTGGCTGTCATGAGTTGAGCAGCCTTCCTTCACTATACCTTTCCAGCCTTGGAACCAGCCAACTGTGGGTCAAAGGCACTGAAAATTTTGAGCTAAGTAAACCTCTCCTTTAGTTTGTGGGTGTTGGGTATTTTGTCCTAGAGTTGGGAAAGTGACTAATACAAGAAAGTTGCTTATCCACTCTGAAGTCAGTCTCCCCATCAATCAAATGGGAGCATTAATAAATTCTGCACAGAGTATTTGTGAAGACTGAATGCAGTAATGTATATGAAAATATACTGTAAAGTGTTTTGAACTTATAAAATTATTGTATTTCTGGCCTAAGCTTCTTTTTTCCAGGAGAAAGAGGAAAAAAGAAAGGATAAAAAGCCCCTAAATGTAACTGGTAACTTATCTTATAAGACCATCTATCATATCTATAATTAAGCTTCTTCCAGTTGTACAAAAATGACTTTTTGTTTTGTCGTTTCATTTTGGTTTAATATTTTGTCTTTCCTTGCCAATATACTTGATTGAAAGGAGAGAGTGAGCTTGTTCTATTCTTTTCTCTTCCTGTGCTTATAGTGTCTCCTGCTGGAAACACTAGTGAAGTTACTTTGTCTTGTTAGTTTAGTGTCCAAGTTCAGCTACCTTTGGGTGCCTTCAAACATAAAGCACAGAACGCACTATTTCAACAGAGTGTAACATTTTAATAGTCAAATCAAACATAAAAAGGTTTAATCAGGGGTAATATATAGTAGAAAAGGAATGATGTAACCTATCAGTCCTATAGTTCAGCCCAGGCTATTTCACTTAAAACCTTTCCCTAAGCCTTTCTGAGCTCCAGCTTCCTCACTCGTAAAAGAGTGATAATTCCTATTTTATGGGGAGTTGTTCAAAGTATGAAATGAAATCCGTAATTTGACTCTCCATTTTAAACTTTGAGGTAGAAAAATCCCAGGAACACTATAAATTATCATCTATAGGTTGCAAAACCATGGGTTTGTAATTTTTGCTTGGTTTACATTTGTTTATGGTCAAAAGTAATTTTTAGAAATGTTTGAAAATGTTTCCTTGGCTTCTTCTCATTTGTCACCTTTCAATTTACTTCCTATCAGGTAGCAGTGACAAAAGGTACTTCCTTGGCCTCACATTCAACCCAAAAATTCAAGGGACATTGGATAAAGTGCATAGCATTTGTGTCCACTCTTTAGCCAGTGGTTAGTTTCCTTGGCCTTTCTTCTCAAAGACAAAAAAGAAATGAAATATATTCATGTGAAAAAGCAAAATATTTTGAGTTCAAAGTTGATCTGTTTAAATGTCTCAGTATAAAATAACATCCTTGAAGTGACAATTTCAGTGGGAAAAACACATCTTGTTTTATTTTATCAACCTTTTTTTCAAAGTAAACCATTATCTTACTTTTGGAGCGCAAAGCAGAATCCAAAGTACATTTCATTGTGCTAGTAGATCTGGAAAGGCTGCCAAGTCTATCATTATAAATCTCAGATTTCACATGAATTAAAGGAACCATAACCAAGGTTCTGCCCTCTCTTTTAGACAAATAAGACACCACACTCAACATGGGTGTCTTGAGTCTAATAGAAGTTCCACAAATATTCCAGGCCTATGCTATGATTACTCATTCTAAAGCTTTTGGACACTTGTATATCCACAGTTCTATAAAACTTGAGATTTCAGAGCCAATTAGTGGAGCTCCAAGGCCAATCTGCGATTGGTGTTTAGACTTCTGAGGCAAGACCTACTTCCCACATCCTTCAGATACGAATTTTTCTTTATGTTACAAATGTGTATGGACTTTTTAACAAGGGCTTCAACCTCTTCTTCATCATGAATCCTCCCCATTTCCACTCCTTAGGTGGATTGGGCTGCTTCTACCCAACACCCCTACATGCTCTCCACTGTGATACCGCAGTGCTACATTGCAAAGACTTACATGCCTCTCATTAGATTAGTGCTTCCCAAAGGGAGGCCATGGAGGGGCTTTATTCATCAGTTTTCCACACCCCTTAACACACAGCAGGCACATATTAGGCATCCAGTGTTTGAGTTGACTTTTTTGGGTGATGGATGGATAGACAAACGAACAAATTTCAAGGGCTTTGAAGCTTATTTACTTTTCACTGGACTTTCTTATTGATATCCTCACCTCTGAATTGTCTGCCCGGCATCTGGAAACCACTATAAACTGGGAAAGAAGTAAAACATTCAAAGGACAAGAGTTGGCTGTCTTTCCATGCTTCACAAATTAAGAAAGTTCTTGCAAACCCAATGGTTAACCTCTCTTTCCTCTACGATCCATTTAAAGAAGGTGTGAGAAAGAGTGGGATTTCACCTGCTGAAGAGAGGTAGCTGTGATGTTTGTCCTGCCATGGGGATCACATATGAATTGGACAAGGATCAGAATATAAAACTAGAAATCCTTCAGATTCTCTCAAGGTGTTGTTTTTCTCCTTACAAGCTACTTTCAATCAAAAAATGCTTTCCAGGGTCATACAATGATTCATGCCACTGTTCCCTGATTAATGCAGTCAATCAAGAATCCATTTTACATTATTTCAACATGATGCTACTCAGTTGGCTCAGCACCTACCTTATAGGGTCTTTTATTGAGCACATTATTTGAGATTCATAGGATACTGTTTCCTTCACTTAGTAAACAGATGTCTCCTTGCAAATGAACCCTATACACCTCCGACAAAGCAAGTCTCGTTTGAAAGGGAATGTAGCACTGCTTTGTAAGAAAAGAAACATTTCTATCCTAGTTGCTTATATTGTCTTCTTTCTGATAAGGTAATATTTTTCTTTCTACAGTACAGTTTACAGAAGGTAAGTGCAGTGTTCTTCTGCATACATCTTCAATGTATTTTTTGTTGTTGCTCAAATAACAATTCATTTGTTATTTTTATGGAAGCTTGGGAGTGTGCTGTTGATAGCGATTGTTACCCCCATTCTTATAGTTGGCAGTGTATATTCATCAGGGATCGCCTATCCTGTTTACCCTCAAGCCTACAGTTGGAGAAAACTGTTTTTATTGTTGTATCTGTTCAGCTGCAATTAAGAGGGCACCTGAGAATTTGCAAATTCTTTGGTCCATTAGTTGGTGCAATGTCAGTAAATATGGATAAAGGTTGCTTGTGTCCTTTTAATTACTTAAATTCAATTTGTTGTAAAACAATGCTGGCTGGCTTTTCCCCAAATTTTCTATTGTAGAATTTCAATGACTTTATTTTGGAGTATGTCTTGGATTTTGCTTGAGTGATTAACAAGACCTATTAAGTTCAAAAGTTTTTATATATAGAATTTATTTTAGAATCATCCTCTATTTTTCCTATGGACTTTTGATACTTATTTACAAGATTACATGGTAGAAAACGTGCACATAATGGAGTATAATGAAGGCTTTTGATTAACAGGGTGTGCACCTGTGTGGTTATCTATTGCCCCAGTAAAACTTCCTTAGTGATTTACAACAGTATGCATTTATTCAGTGGATCAGGGGAAGGCTCACTCCTGGGGTCTGCAGTCAGCTGGCAGTTGACCGGGAAGCTTCTTGATACTGGCGTTTTGGTACTTGCTCAGCCAGCTTTAGATGTGTTATCAGCTGATCTAAGACGGCTTTGGCTGGGAATATAGGCCTACCTCAACTTAGCTCGATGTATCTTTCACTTTTTTTGTAGGAGCCTAGCTTAGAAATGATCTCATAACAGTGGTGAAGGACAGGAAAAAACAAAACTACTTGCACCAGCACTTGTCAAGCCTCTCCTACTCACATTATGTTTGCTAACAGTGCCTAAAGCATGTCACATGACTGAGTCCAAATTTCTGAATGGACAGGCACTGCAAAGTTATAGGGCAAAGAGCATGGAAATAGGGAAGGGTGAACCGGAGCCAGTTTCTGCAAGTGCTTGACTACAGAATATTCTAAGCCTATATGAAACCTCTTCCTACTTTCCATGGATTGTGCAATACCCCCTTCCCCTTTCCTCCTTCCTTAAAGATTTCAATAGCTTCCTCTCTTTTTTGATCCTGGGCTCATTTTCCTTATTTTCCTCACACGTTTTCCTTTTCTAGATTCCTTTCTCTTCAGTTCTTTTCTTAGTATTCGTTCTCCAACCCCCTCTCCTTTCTTTTTACAGAGAAACTAAAAACAAACCTAAAATTCTCGTGCACATAGATAATTGTTTGGAAGTCATGTGGGGGGTTGTCTCTGGAGTTCTCATTTCTGATTAACTCTTAGAAAAGGAAATCTGAAACCTATTTCTTCAGAGATTTAACAGTGTGGGTGATTCTGAAAGAGTCAGACTTGAGTTGTCCTGAAAGAAAGGAAAAAAGAAAGAAAGAAAGAAAGAAAGAAAGAAAGAAAGAAAGAAAGAAAAAGAAGAAGAAGAAGAAGGAAGGAAGGAAGGAAAGAAAAGTAAACACTGTGAATCAAACACAGAAGCAAAACCTAAATAGATTTCCCAACATTTAAAAAAGTTTTCTCCAAATTTTACCAATTGGAAATTTGAACTGGGCTTTTCTTTTTAATTAAGGGTTTAGAATAGATGTGGATGCAGGTGGTATTTTTGTTGGTAGTATGTGGTGATAATCATTGTTGCTATAGCTACTAGCAAAGTATTCAACAGAATATCATTTCATGTTGTAACTTCAAATAAAGGCTGTAAAAGTCGTATGTTCCCCATATAGATAGAATTTAAAGAGAAAAAGGGCTTCTATATTCCAGCTGGAATCTGCTTCTTAATCTATCCTTGAAAATATGGCTCAGTGTTCAAAACAGGTCAATGCAGGGGTAATTCTTTTTTAGTAGGTTTATACTGAGTTCAGCTAGCTTCTTGCACAGACATAGCTTACATTATGCCAATTGGATGACAGCTTAGCAAAGTGAGATATATTAAGGTGATTTATTATGGCAAACATATAATGAGGTTTCAAGCTTTTGACTGCTTTCAGAATAAGGAATCCTGTCATTATATAAAGCTGAGAGAATGTGCCAATCCTTGATTCAGGAAACATCTGTAAAGGCCTTGCATACAATAACATGTACTTTAAGAAGGCTTTAAGGTATTTTCTCAAATTCCATGCCATTAATGTGCCTTGGGACATTCTAGGCTAGGTTCTGTGTGGTTAATTCAACATGAAATGTCAATTCTCCTTCTCAGAGCATATTATGTATTATGTTTAAGACAAAGTTCTCTGCAAATTCATTTCAGATTTCATTTCTGCTTACCTTTCTGCTTCAGTGGATCTTTCCCTATCAATTAGACCCTCTGAACTGAAATTGTGTCATCTGTAAAAGTGAGACTGTGTTCCAGTGTTGTGATATTAGAAGGTAAATGTAAATGAAAGTGATTCAAGAAGCTTTTAAGTGACATGCAAACATAGATTTTTTTTAAAAAAAACATAGTTGTTATGCATTGTGAAAATCTGGATTTTCCACCAGGAAACTTTGGTCAATGTTATTAATCCTTGATAGGGATAGAATTACTGTACAACAATTCAATATAGAAAGTAAGACCTGATATACTTTCCATTTTATTTGATGGCATAGATTTTTAGTCTTTAACAAGTCTTAATTTTCAAATTTTCTAAACCAGCTTAAAACTTTAGGATTAGGAGGATTTGAAGATGCCTGACTAAGAATGTGAGGCTGCACTATTTGAAGGATTTTTAAAATTAGGGGCTGTGCACTGATTCCATGGTCCTGTTGATATTATGACACCCTCTCAGTTCACTTAATCTTTCATACTAGCTTTGAAAAGGGCTGCATGGCATGCATTTATTTACCTTGAAATTAGAGTGAGTTTAAAGCAATTTTGGTTTGAGATGTTTTTAGAATTTCTGAGATCTCTTGAGAACTCAAGTTGCCACTATAAACAGGAGTTGAGGTAATCTGTCTGGAGACTGCAACGAGACTTCTTGCTTAGTGACCAGTGGGATGCAGAGTGATAGGTTGTGCCTCCTAATGAATGACTGGAGTGTTTATGCTTCTGCTTCCCAGTGCCTGTTCAAATGGAGCAAACAGACCTGGTTCAGCTGGTACACACAAATGGTTATGTTATCCCTGGAGAGAAGCTTTTAGCTCCTAAGTGTCTTGTAGAAAAAAAATCTCTTCATTGCTGAACCTGATTTTATTTACAATTACATTGTTATTTGTATGTTAAAAAACATAACTCCTTGTGCAGTTGTAACATCAAATTCATGAAACAAGGAAATAGAGACATTTCTCTTTGATGTCAAGGTGATCTAGCATAGCTGGAGAGATTGAAAAATCTATTTGCTTCTTGTATATATACTTTGTATAATATTCAAGGCAGACAATATAGAGGTGCATTGGTCACTGTTGTAGCCACTATTTATAGATAGCTACTTAAATTTAAAATCACTTAATGATTTCATTTAATAATAAAAATTTCACTTCCTCAGTCACACTATCTATATGCTAAGTGCTCAGTAGCCACAAATAGCCAGTAGCTAATGAGCAATGCAGAATCAAAATATTTCTGCCTTTACAAAGAGTTCTATTTCATTGTGCTGGTATACAGAAAAATGGGGGGATTTTCCTCCATTAACCAAGATGTGAGTTGTCCAGGGAAAAATATCAGGAGGCTTTAGTATTTTATATCCTTAGGGAAAAATTATAAAATATTCCATTTACCTGCTCCAAAATTAAGAATATGAGTCATAAAACTTAATTGAATTGCTACAACAAATTATAAAACGCAAATATAGTTTTCTATTGTGATAGCATGTAGAAGGAAAGAAACTGGGGACAGTAAGTGAAACAGACACAGTGATCTAGACACCCGCACGTGTCCACACACAGACAAATGGGGGGGGAAGGATGCATAAACATTGAGACCCTGGAATTAGAATAGGGTAGCCTTCAAAGAAGCAAAAGTGCCTCTTGTTTCCATACAAGAGATAGGGAGGCATTTTGAAGCATCTAAATAAGAAATTCCATTTGGCCTATCTGGCGTACTGTAGTACTTGCCTTGGATTTATGGGGGTTATTTAGATGTATTTAGTTAACGTCTATCAAGTAAGGCCATTTATTAAGCACTTAACTCTGTGAGACATTAATACAATGTAATCAATGATGACAGGGGAGGCAATGTTCTTTCTGGTTGGCGCAGACCCCAGGTAGGCTGTTGTACTCTTGGCCTCATGGTGGTGTGAAACATATGGGAGTTCCTATGATTGGGAATATAATACCTAATACATTCCTCAGGGTTTTCAATTTGGAGAGCCTTTGGGTACACTTGGATGGTTCAGGCAGCTGCTGTAATCATGACTTAACCAGCTCAACATTAATCTCAGCCTGGTGGGATTTCAGATCTTCAAAGAAGTACTTAATCACAATAGAAGGTATTGCTACTGGCCAAATGGAAGGCCTAGGTTCTGCATGTGATCAAGTGCAGGGAGGTATTACTAAGCAGAAACCTCTTTTCTTACAATTTCTCTAATATTGTAAGTGTTAACACACATCTAGAACCACTTTAGTAAGTAGTATTTGATTGTTTACTGTGTGCCAACCATCATGCTTAGTACATTCTCTTATTAAATCTACATTTTCTTATTAAATGTCACACCAATATTCTCAGTAGAATTACTGTTATTCTCCAGTTCCTGAAGAACATGCTCAGCTTAGAGATATTCAGTAACTAACACTCTCACAGTGTATTCATCAGTATAGGCCAATGGTAGTAATAACCCTATTATGCCTGTGGTTTTAAAATTTCTTTCTTGTTCACATTATGTCCCTTGCAGATTAATGGTGGAGACCATGAGGGGAAGGGAGTTCTGTTCTGTGCCATTATTCAGCTTGCTACCTTTCTTGTGTCCTTGTGTCATTGTCCTTGTTTGGATCTTCAGAATTGTGTCTTCATAGGTGGCAGATGAAGAAAGAACACAGAGAGTTACATATGGGAGATCTCACCAAATTGGATCTGGAAATGACACATAGTATTGCTTTTCTAGAAGTCAGACACAGGGCCACACAGAATTATGATGGATACTGAAAATTGTAGTCCAAGTGCGGTGCTCTGAAAGCAGAGGGAGCAAGGAGACTTTTGAGCACCAACAATTAGAAGGAGCAGATCTAAACCCCCACCTCATATTTATCTAATGCTATAGACCTGTTCATTGTAGAAGTAAAACTACTTGGCTGTTTCCCTTGTGAACAAGTAGACAGTGGCTTTTGTGTCTAGTGAAAAATCACTTTGTGTATATCCTTCAATAAAGCCAAAGTAAGAGATAGTCCTATTTCATTTCTCTAGTTATGATCCTACAATGAACAATAACTTCCATGTTTCCTGTATACCGGGACTCATATATCTAAGATGATAGACCTGACTTGAGCAATGCTTATGTCTGAAGAAATGGCACAATTTTTGTGGATTTGGTAATCACATGAGAAAGCTAGTGTTTTTCTACATGAACAGACTAATGGTACTCTTATGCTTTTTTCCACTGAATACACACACACACACACACACACACACACACACACTTTCATACAATTTCTTCTGAAGCTTGATTCCCTTATATTTTATTGAAACTGTTTTTCTTGTTTTCTAAATGAACTTTTTGACATCAAATTAGTTCTCACTCTCAGCTTATTTCTTCTCTATAAAGTTCTCAATCATATCACTTCATATAATACTTGTGTTTCTAAAAAGTTCAGCATAAAACAAGTTGTTTTTGAGTTGGATTCATTCTTAATGCAGCAGAGGACCTGCTATCTAAAGAAGACTCCTTTTCATATTTTCCTCAGCTGAGAAAATGGTACCAGCAGTTTAATAAAGTGTACAGTTACTACATCATTTGCCTGTCACCATGAACAACAGTGACTTCATATTCAAAGCCTTCATGGGTCATGCAGGTACTGAATGTGATGTGTAGATGTGTAAAGCAATAGGGAACAGTAGGGACTGTGGGAAACTGGAAGTAAATGCCTATCTAAATGTGTACAAAGTCAAAGTTATAAAAACCGTTCTAGTGAGGAGAAAGTGTGCATAAGGGCTGAATTGTAACAACAATTTACAGATGGCATAGCATGATGTAATTTTCAACCATTTTCTAAAGCCAACTATGTGTTTGCATAATAATCTAAACTACCAATAGAGTGACTAAATTAATATTGAGAATATCTATTTATAATTTTGCCATCCTTCCATAAAACATAGTTGATGGAAACTATCCGTATTCCCTTATTTAAAAAAGATCTTCCTTTTCTAATGTTTAGCTTTAAAAAAAAGAAGTATTTAAAACCTGAGGCCAGGACCACGGCCATCATTTTTAACCATACTTTTACTCAGAATCTTAATTCATTTTTGTAGTACAGTAAAACTTGGATTGTGAATAAGTTGTTCTGCAAGTGTTCTGCAAAACCAGAAAATATTCCTAATAAATTTTAACTTGATAAATGAGCAATAGCTTGCAATTCCAATAGTGTGTGGTATACAATGTCACATGATCACAACTGAGCCAATGGTTGTTCTTGTTCTTGTTCTCCCTCTCCGTCTCTCTGTCTCTCTTTTTCTCTGTCTCTCTGAATGTGGATGATTGTTTTCCAACAGCAAGAGGTTATGGAGGAGATATAGTCTGCAGAGGAGGAGAAATAGGTGGAGGAATACTAGGAGTATGGCATAAATTTTTAGTTTTATACTTCTATTCTGAGTTAGGCAATGCAGGACCTGTCCTCATACAGCATTGGCCAGACTCAAAAGGTTTTGTATGGCCAAGAAGTGGTATGTGTAGGATATTCAGGCTGTCATAATGGATTTCATATAACAACTGGATCATATAAAACCCAGATATAAATTCTTAGGAGGAATTACTATTGGGACAATATATTAGTCACCTTTTCCATTTCTGGATTTGACACCCATAACATAGACAAGAGGTTTATTTATCTTCAGTTTCAGACATTTCATTTCATGGTCAGTTGGCTCCAAAGCAGAAACATCATGGGGGAAGCACATGGCGGAGCACTGTTGCTCACTTCCTGCTGGGCACAAAGAAGAGCATAGGGGAGAAAGCCAGAAGGGAGGGGCCAAGGATCGGATAGAGCCCAGGGCCATACCTACATGACCTACCTGGATACACCCAAAGAGTACTTTACTAATCCTCTGGTGGCTCCCAAGCCAAACAAGTTGACAGTTGAGCTCAACTACCACAGGCAATGACTATGGCAAAACCTCAAATAGCTAACTGGCATTCTGAAATTATAATATAGCAAATTGCTGCATTCTAAAGTAAGCCCACCCCTTTGACTCACAGGAAAGTTCATGTGCTCTTGCTTATGTGACTAGTCCTGAACAACAGCAAATGTCCAAACTTTTCAATTGCCTGGGCCACAATGAATGAAGAGGAATTGCCTTGGGCTGCAAATAAAATATGTAATTTAGTTCACATATATAAGTGAAAAAAATTCCTTAGTTTTCATATTTGCTGCAACATTTTAAAAAAGAGAGCAAGTGGCCTGTGGACTGTAGGTTGGACATACCCAGGAGAGAATGTGTCCTGATGTTCTGGGTGCAGAATCACATAGCTGTAATATTGAAAACTGAATAGCTACATGACTGAAAGTGTTCTGCATGCCAACAGTCACAACCTGATGCGAGAGCATCAGTAAAGTCATCTATTGACTTGAAAGGGATAGAATTTTCAGGTCCACACAGCCCCTATGTGGTTAGTAGTATGGTCTCATCACAGTACACTTATTTTCTCAGATGAAAACTATAGCTCATGTGCAACAGCAGAAGTCATGGAATGCATTATCAACTATACTCTACCATTCCCTTTGCATTCCCTTCCTTCAATGGCAATATATACACTTCTCTGCCTCGCTCTGTGCCTCTTTGAACTGTACCACCTAACCTTCCTTGAGAGGTGGTTTTGACTAAAGTGAGGCCCCTCCAGAAGATTGGATGTTGTAAAAAGTAAGTGATGTTGCCTAGTTCACTTGGCTCTTTGAACTTTCTGAGGAGGGTGCTTGGTTACCTAGGCCTCCTACTTAGTGAAATAGTTTTTTTTTTTTTTTTTTGCTAAGAAATATTTAGGCAGTATTGCTATAAATGGTTCTTCCTAATGCTATCCATGACATATTGTGAATTAACATAACATTTCAATGAAATGCATTCAGAAACCATGTAACTTTTCATATGTACAATGGTACACTCAGAGTTTTAATACTTGTCTGGGTATCATTAGCCAGAATCAAGATTGGTGATTCATGGCTTATAGTTGGAGCAATTTTAATATTCATTAATTAACTCAACAAGAATTTATGAAGATTCTTTATGGGGAAGACACCACACTACACATAGTGGGAAAAACAGATGGATAAGACAAGTCCTGCACTTGCAGAATGGTAATCCATGAAGAGAGAGGTGGAGGAGTGAGCATGGGAAGAATTGGATGTTTTGGTTTTCAAGGCAGCTAGTTCATATCTCACAGACATAACAGTGTATCTCTCTTATGTCCTATGATTAGAATAAAATGTTGAAATTCAGAAAGTTTAAAAAATAATGGGACTTTAGAGAGAAAGACCCAAGTATGAGGGAGCAGGAAGAAAAGATAATTAGGAAGTTATAGCTTATTGCTGCCTTGGAAGTCAGGTAGGAATCTAAGAAGGTGTAGATTGGTATGGAGTAGGGAATGTTTGGATTCCTGGGAAATTCTGTAAAGGAGTAGTTATGAAAACAGTGCACTGAAGAATGACAAAGGGAGACAGTATATCTCTTATGACAAAAGGTTGGGAACTCTAATTAGGTCTTAAAACTTCAAATCAAATGTAGTAATGGTTACCAACATAAGTCTCAACAATGTAAAAACACTTGGAGGAGAAAATAGGCCAAAACATTAACAGTTGTGTAGAGATTTTGAGTATGTATTTTACATCTTTTTAAAAACTTTCTAATCTGAGCTTATCTTCAGCTTGATACAGTTAAATGGAATAGTGACAGTAGACAAGAATATTTACAAAAGAGTTTAAATTCAACTTTGATAAGTTATGACTTTTACTTTTTTATTACAGAAATTACAGGTGTACCATTGCTAATATTGTTTTAAAGAAAGAAAGGTTATGTATATTAGTTTGCTTGGACTACTGTAACCAAATACCATAGATCTGGTGGCTTAAACAACAGAAATTATTTTTTTCTACATTTTTGAATGCTGGAAGTCTGAACTCAGGATGCCAGCAGAGTCAGGTTCTAGTGAGGGATGTCTTCCTGGCTTGTAGGTGGTAATTTTTTTGCTGTGTTCTTAGATGGTGGAAAAAGAGAGCACTACTTGTCTACTCTCCTGCTTCTTATATGTATACTAATCCCATGTTGGTGGCCTCACTCTAATGATCTCATGTAAACCTAATTTACTTCTCAAACTTCCCATCTCCAAATATCATTTTAAGGTTAAGGTTTCAATCTGTAACTTTTGGGGAGATACAATTCAATTCTTAGAATTATGCAAATGGCATTGTACTTAGTCTATACTGAGTCTCCTACTGAAGTATTCACGAGCTTCTAAACTATTGGCTTCTAATAATTTTTACATGGTTCTTTGGTACCTCTTTTGACTCCCCCTCTTTTACTTAGGCCATCCTTTCTTTAGTCACTTCTGGGGTAACTAGTTCTCAGCACATGCAATTTAAAAGCATGTGGCTTTGACTGCCTGGAGCTTTCTGCTTAGCACTTGGCTGCATTGCTCAAATATGTATAACTAGAAGTGTGAGGAAGTTTAGCCCTGGGACAACCCTTGACAAGAAGGGAATTAGAACTAATGGATAAATGTTTCTCATTTCCTTTTCCTGAGCAAAGAATTCTGAAATGTGCTCTGCATAGCTGTT
Source organism: Dinomys branickii (assembly GCA_004027595.1). Classification (NCBI taxonomy): domain Eukaryota; kingdom Metazoa; phylum Chordata; class Mammalia; order Rodentia; family Dinomyidae; genus Dinomys; species Dinomys branickii. The sequence continues at coordinate 16,599 of PVLD010028383.1, forward strand.
TAGTTGAACTGCAGTGGGATTAAACCTCAGTTTGTCCACTGTAGTGACCAGATGGATACTGCACCCATGTATCATCTCTTTTTCTTTTTGTTTTGTTTTGTTGTTTGAGGCAAAAATCTCACTATGTATTTAGGCTGGCCTTGAACTCGCAGAGATTCTCCTGCTTCAGCCTCCCAAGTACCGGGATTGTTTTTTCTTATTTTATTTTTCTATTCACCTTTCCTGCTGTCTGAGATTGTGTCTCCAAATATACTGTCTCATACTATTCTCTGGGGAGCATTCCAAAGGTGAGATTCAGCCTAATAGTAGTGTATAAGCTAGGTGTTGTGGTGTAGCACATGCAATTCTAGGTACTTAAGAGCTGGGGTAGAAGGATTACAAATTTGAGGCCAGTTTGGGCAATTTGGGGAGATCCTGTCTCAAAAACTAAGAAGGGCTGGGGGAATATAGCTAAGTGAAGACTATTTGCCTAACATACATGAACCCACTGGTTCAATTCTTAGTACTGCCAAGAATAGTAGTATGCTACCTACCCTTCCCACCTGCTTTACTTCAAACATGGCTGAATTTACTTTGGAATTAAGGCATTTCCATTTTGAAATCTACCCTTTCAGCAAAAGGAGGCCTTTTGCAATGGAAATTAGTAACACGAAAGGAAGCCAAAGTCAAAGTATTTAAAAGGATAGTCTTAGAGATCATTGAGTCTTAAACTTTGTGTACCCTAGAATCATAGGAGGAGCTTCCTGATGCTAGTATTCTCCAGAGATTGTTATTTAGTTGGTCTGGGGTATGACCTGCACATGAAACATTTAAAATATCCCCCAGGCCTAGATGATTCTTTGCACAGAGGCCAGTTTGAGGACCCCTATGATAGATCAGGGATGGGAAAACTATGGCTTCTGGGCCACATAGCACCCATCTTCTGTCTGTTTTTGTACAGACCACAAGCCAATAATGTTTTTACAGTTCTAAATAGTTGACAAAACATCTGAAAAGCACTGAATTTCCTGACAGTCCTCCATAATCAGTGTCTCTACAAAGTTGCAGCTCCTAGTAAAGGGGACAGTGCATTGGCTGAATTGTTTGTTCACTGCTTTTGATTATGTTTGAAAATATCAGGTCAGGTATTCAGTCTTAATTTAAGATTAGTAAAAACAACTCACTCATGTATGCCTGTTCCACATCCATGCATTCTTTCAGCAAAAGCATAAAAGAATCTAAGAAAAAAAAACCTTGCAAAGGTAAAGAAGAGGAAGGACTATTTTAGCCTATCCCTTTTTTAGGGGCTCATATGTGTGCATGTGTAGTTTTAGTTTCAGCAGAGTCAGAATTCATATTTCTTGATGAAGAAAGCATTAATGTGGTGATCAGGAGAGTAGATGAGTAGTGCTGAGAAAGCTAAATTCATGGTGGTTTTATATTTATTGTTTCCCTTGCTCTGTATGAATGCATTACAGAAACAGGCATATAACATTTGGCCTTGAACTGTCTAGGGAATGAAGTCACCAAAGCTGGTTGACAGGGGCTAGCAGCATTATCAGTAATGAAATGAACTCGTCTATTCAGTCAGTAGTATGGACTAAGTGGATTCCATTGTTGCTCAAAAGCCACTAGAAACCATTGCTTGGTATAAACTAGTTCAGAACCTCTTTTCTCCATGCCACCCCCCTGTCTATTTATATCACTGCTTACAAAGAATCTGGAAATAGAGAAGAGATCCAGGTACAATCAATAATTTTCTATTCTGTTTTTAATCCATATCTGTAGGGCTAATTGGATGTAATATGTGCTGTTGCAGGAGTTCAGATGAAAATATTGAAATGCAAAGGGGATTAAGGATTTGGTCAAAGAAACTATGTCAAGGGAAAAACCCAAAACAGAAATTCTGCCATTGTGCAAATAAGTACACAGCACCTCTTCTCTCAGATTCTTCAGTACTTTAATGTCAAAGTTCTCATAGTCCTTACTAGTAAATAAAGCATCTTAAATCCAAATTGAGCAATCAGGGGCAATACAATGGACACATGACAGGACATTGGTCTCTAAACAAGTAGCTGATGGACCATAGTTGATGTGATAAAACTGGTAGGTTCAAGTGTGGTGTTTAAAAACCTAATCAAATGTGGTCTCTGGATTTCATGTACAAATTATTCCCTTAGAAAAATCATGCTATCTCATTTTGATACTGCAGCCTGCTAGAAAAGCTGCCTTAACTTTAGAGTTTTTTGGCTAAAAATAATCAAGCTTTAAATTTTAAAATTCTTCTTTTCTGAAAATGGCGAATGTTTCAATGTAGTTTAAAAAAATGGCCCATTCCTCCTGAGATGTGAAATGGTTGCCCAAGTTCACCCATAAGATCCTGACAGATGGGGAGGACGATTACTACAAAGAAAGACCCCTATGCTGTTAAAACAGAATCGAGGACTTTAAGGTTTAGCTCTAGAAAGTCGGGCTGTCTTAGTGGCCTGATTTATTCACCTAAACTTCAACTTCCTCTTGGGTTTTTCCACGTGGCTTCCTGTTCACAGGATCACATTCATTTTCTGTGTGTACATTGCTTCCCCCTGAAACTTTTTGGCCCAGTCAGTGATTAGTTGGAGTTTACAATACGTTTTCTACTAGAGAACAGCAGGACCATACAAGATAGGAGAAATGTGAAGAGTCTGACTTACAGAGCTCTTATCCTGCCACAGCGAACCCTCTCTTACAGGTTCCTAACCCATAGAGACCCCAGTGACCGAATCTCTCTTTTTCCTCTTGTTTGTCTCCTTGTCCTTTTGCCTCAGCACCATATTCCTTCCTTTATTGAGCTTGGGTTCCAGATACTGACTATAATGGATGCTATGGTATTTCTTTTAGATTCCTCTTCTGGAG
>PVLD010028384.1:0-19466 GCA_004027595.1 Dinomys branickii
GCGTCTGGGACTTTCCCACGTCTCGCCCCGGCAGCCTGGTCCGCCCTACCACATCTCCCCCAGCATCTCAGAGAAATACGCCCAGTTTAAACTTCCCAGCCGAGGTTCCGGCATTCACGCTCACCAAGTCTGTCTCGAGCTGGTGGTGTTTATTAAGGAGGTTCGCTCCCTTGCTGCTCACCCGGTCGCCATCTTCCCCAGCTCATATTCAAATGTCACATTAAGCATATCCTAAATTGTGATCTTAATGACTATTTTAGAGTGTTTTCAATCAGCTACAACCGTAGGCTTTGAAGGCTGCTCCCTGTCACCAGTTCGATCCTTTTCTGTTACCCTCATGGCAGCTCTTGGCCTTCTCAGCCTTCCTGGGAAACACATGTCGCATTCTCAATTTTACTCATAATGAGTGGCCCAAAATGTCATGGTGCTCGGATGGAGCTATTAGCTGAGAGGACAGATGGCTTCTGAGTTCTGTTGTATAGTCATCGTGGAAAAACCTAGAGCCCTTGTATGTTCTGAATGTCATCTGGCACTTTGGTTAGGAGGAGAACAGGCAAGGCATGAATAAATGTTTTGAAATACTTTCATTTGTTTAAAACATACTCCAAAACAACTCTAGGCTACCACCTAAGTTAGAATGTACAGATTTGTAGTCCGCAGGTTAGATTTGGACCACAGACATATTTTGTTTGGCCTGCATCTTTTTAATGTATTTTTATTACTATGTATTTGTGCTATGTAATAATTACTTTTAGCCAGGCATGGTGGCGCACGCCTGTAATCCCAGCACCTGGGTGGCTGAGGCACAAGTATCATTGTGAGCTCAAGGCCAGCCTGAACTGCATAGTGAGACCCTGTCTCAAAAAGACCAAAAAAAAATTACTTTTGTTTTGAGGAATTTATATAAAGGGTCTCACTACGTAGTTCCGGCTGGTCTTGAACTCACTATGTGTCTTGGTTACTTTTTTCTCGTTGCTGAGACAAAATACCCAACACCCAAAATGAAGGAAGGAAAGGTTTATTTAGCTTACAGTTTGTGGAGGTTTCAGTCTGTACTTGGCTGGTTCAGAGACAGGGTGGCACATGGCAGAGGGCAAACTGTTCATGGCAGCAGAGCACAACAAAAACCACATGAGCAAAAGGGAGAAATGTTTGCAAGCAGCCTCCTTTTCTCCCCTACATTGTAAACAGCCTACCCCCACCCAGGGGTCGTGAACCTCTCACACAATTTCCATGCCCTCCTCTTCCACAGGCTCAGGATATATACAAAGTAAGCACCCCGGCTTCCTGCTGAAACACTCAGTTAAACCTCCAGATTCCCCAAGTTGACACAATGTATCAACCATAACACTATGTATCCCAAGCTAGCCTGAAACTCACAGTGATCCTCCTGCTTCAGCCTCCTGAGTGCTGGGATTGCAGGTATGCACCACTATGCCCAGCTCATTCATAGGCCCCTTCTCTTTCCTCCTCTCTCCCTTCTCCAGAGCCCCTTCCCACATTGAAGCAGTCTGCTCTGTGCTCTCTACCACCTCTGTTTTATTTTACTCTTTGGATTGTTTGTATTTTGGGGTTGTTGGATGTGCAAAACCAAGTGCTATTTACCCTTCTGTCCCAAGATCCCTCTATGTCCCTGCAAATGACTCATGTTTGTCCTCTGTGGCGGAGCAGTTCTTCCTGGTGTACACATACATACCACATATTCTTTATCGAACCCTCTGTTGGTGGGTACATAGGGTTTAGATTTTGTGGATTGTGCTGCTGCAGCATGGGTGCCCATGTATCACTGTAACATGACGGCTCTGACTCACTGAAGTAGAGACCTAGGAGAGGTCTAAGTGAGTCAAATGGAATTTCTAGCTTTATTTTTTTAAAGAACATTTGTACTAATTTCCGTAGTGATCGAACTAGTTGGTATTCACACCATCAGTGTGGAAGGGTTCGTGTTTCCCATACCCTCACCAGCACTTGTGTGTCGAGTCCTTAGTGATAGACATGCCTATTAGAATAAGATGGGTTCTCAGTGTTGGTTTGATTTGCATTTTTCTAATGGCCAAAGGTGCTCAACATTTTTTCATTGGCCATTTGTACTTCTTTTGAGAAGTGCCTATGCATTTCAGTTGCCCATTTTTGACTAGGTCTTTTGTTTCTATGGCCTAATTTTTTTGTGTTCTTTCATATTCTAGATATTAATCCTCTGAGGAGTACTTGACAAACTTTTTCCTATTTTTTAGGTTGTTTATTCACTCTGTTGATTGTTTCCTTTGTTGTGTAGAAGCTTTTTTACTTATTATATCCCTATTTGTTAATTATTGGTGTTATTTCTTGTGCAATTGGGGTTCCGTTCAGAAAGTCCTTGTCTGTGCCTTCGAGTTTCACCTAATTTTTATCTTCCCGCAAATCCAGTGTTTCTATCTCTATACCTAGGTCCCTGATCCACATGGTGAGAGATCTGGGAATAGATTTGTTCTTCTGCACATGGGTAGCCAGTTTTTCCAACATCATTTCTTAGAAGGTATCTTTTCTCCAGCATTTGTTTTTAATTCCTTTGTAAAAAATTAGATTGGCTAAAAGTGTATCGGGCTGTTTCTGTGTAGTGCCTCCTGATTTGCTTTTTTGCTCAGGATTGCTTTGCATAGTCTGGGTTTAACCAGGTTCTTTATAAATTTTAGAATTCTTTTTTCTAGTTCTGGGAAGAATGGTAAAAAAAAACAATGGTATTGGTGTTTTGATTGACATTGCATTAAATCTGTATATCATTTTTGGTAAGATAGCCATTTTGCCAATGTTGATTCTGCCTGCCTGGGAAGGGGAACTGTCTTTCCACTGTCTAATGTCCTCTTTAGTTTCTTTCCCCAAGTACTACAGTTTCCATTATAGAGGTCTTTTACATCCTTGATTAGGTGTTCATTTATTTATTTATTCACATAATCCCATTATATGAATGGGATTGTTTCCCTGGTAGGTTCATTATTAGTGTTCAGGAACATCTCGATTTTTGTGTGTTGATTCTGTATCCTGCCACTTTGGTGAATTTGTTTGTTAGCTCTAAGAGTCTTCTGATGGAGTTTTTTGGGTCCTCTATGTAAAGGATCATGTCATCATGTGAGGGCAATTTGATTTCTTTCTTTCATATTTGTAGCCCTTTTAGTTGCTTCTCTTTCCTGGTTGTTCTGGCTAAACTTTTGAATAGCGTATGGAACAGGAGTGGGTGAGAAGGGACACTCCTGTTTTAATTTTAGAGAGGACGCTTTCAGATTTTTCTCATTTAGTATGATATTGGCAATAGTTTTGTCATAGTGACTTTCATCTTTTTAAGGTAAGGTCCTCTTATACTTATTTTTGTATAGATTTTTATTACAAGCAAAGGTTGGATTTTGTCAAAAGCTTTTTACACATCTGTTGAGATGACTACATGATTTTTATTCTTACTTTTTCTTATGTGGCATATTACATTTATTGGCTTACACATGTACCATCCTTGCACCCTGGAATGAAGCTAACTTCACTGCATGTTGTACAATCTACTTAGTCACCTGTTGCATTCTGTTTACAAGCATTTTTTGAGTATTTTTGTACCTACGTTCAGTAAGGTTATTGGTTCAGTAAGGTTATTGGTTATTGTACTTACGTTCAGTAAGGTTTTCTTTCTTTGTTGAGACCTTTTCCAGTTTTGGTATCACAGTAATGCTGAGTTCAAGGAAAAAGTTTGGCAGTGTTTCTTCTCTTTCAATTTCATAGAAGAGTTTGAGGAGCATTGGCATTAGTTCTCCTCTGGTGTTCTAGTAAAATTCAGTGGTGACTCCACCAGGTTTTTTATAGTCGGTAGAGTTTTTATTATTGCTTATTGGCTGCCTTTTATTGGTATATTCAGGGTTTTGAACTTCTTTGGTAAGTCATATCTGTCTAGGAATTTATCCATTTCTTCTAGATTTGTCCAATTTATTAAAACGTAATCTTTTGAAATAGTGTCTTATAATCCTCTTGATTTCACTAGTGTCTGCTATCACTTTGCCTATTTCATTTCTAATTACAGTGGTGTGGCTCTCCTCTTTCCTTCTCTTGGTAAGTTTGGATAAGGGTTTATTGATCCTATTTATCCTTTTGAAGAAGCAACTCTTTGGAAGGCAGCTATGCTCACCACTATACCACCAACCCACGAATCAGCTCTTTGATTCATCAATCATTTGTATATTTGTTAGTCTCAATTTTATTGGTTTCTGTGCTGATACTCATGATTTCTTTCCTTTTATTGTTCAAGTTTTGGATTTGTATTGCTCTTGTATTTCTCAGACCTTGAGAGACATCATTATTTGGTATCACTCTATATTTCTAATGTAGGCATTCACAGCTGTAAACTTCTGTCTTAGCACTGCTTTCATTGTATCCCATATACTTTATTATTTGTACTACTATTGTCATTTGATTTAAATTTCTTCTCTAATCTATCAATTATTCAAGAGCATATTATTTAATCTCCATGTGTTTGCAAAGTTGCTGTTGATTTCGTTTCATTCCTTTATGATCCAAAGGATGCAAAAGATTATTTCAGTTCTTTTGTGTGCATTTAAACATGCTTTATGGCCTAAGATATGGTCTCTTTTAGAGAAATTTCCATGTGCTACTGAGAAAAATGTGAATATTGGATATTGGATAGTGGATAAAACACTGTAGATATTTGTTAAGTCATTTGTTCAATGGTATAGTGTAACTCTGATATTTCTTTGTTGATTTTTTTTGGCCTGGTTGACCTATTTGTGATAGTGAGGTGATGAAGCTCCCCCCAACTATGGGATCCATCTGTCCTTTTATGTCCAGTAGTTGTTGTTTTATGGGACTGGGTGCACCCACACTCCGTGTATATATATTTATAATTATTATTTCTTCATATTGAAAAGTTTCCTTTACCGCTATGTAGTGACCTTTGTCTCTTCTGATGTTTTGACTTGAAGTTCACTTCATCTGAAATTAGGATGACTACACCTTCTTGCTTTTGCGTTCTGATTTTGTGGAGTATTAGTTTCTATCCTTTCACTTTTCACTTATAGCCTATATGTTTCTTTGGGGATGAGGTGTTTCTCTTGCAGATAACATATTGCTGGGCATGGTGGTGCATGCCTGTAATCCAAGCACTCGGGAGGCTGAGGCAGGAGGATTGCTGTGAGTTCGAGACCAGCCTGGGCTACAAAGTGAGTTCAAGGCCAATTGAACTACACAGTGAGACTCTGTCTCAAAAAGACCAAAAAAAAAAAAAAAAAACAAAAAGCAGATAACATATAGTTGAGGTTTTCTTCTTTTTCTTTTTTTTTTTTCGTCCAGTCTACTCATCTATGGGGAGTTAAAGCCATTTACACTGAGTATTATTATTGACAGGTATTTACTGACTCCTCTCATTGTATCTTTTTCAGTGCTGATTCCTTCTACTTTCCTTTTACTTAACTAATCTCCCAGTTAGATGTATTTTTTCTTCAGGCTCTGGTGATGTTGGTCTCATCGTCTCTGTTTAGAATTTCAAGTGTTTTCTCAAATGCTAGTTTGATGAATTTCTTTAGACTCTCTTTGTCATGGGAGGTTTTTGTTTCTCTGTCAATTGTGAAGTATAATTTTGCAGGATGTAGTAATCTGGGCTGGCATTGTTCTCTTTTAAAGTTTGAGAAACTTCCTTCCAAGCACCCTGAGGCTTTGAGGTTTGTGTTGGAGAATCTGCTATTATTCTGATAGGCCTGCCTTTATGAGTTACTTGGTGTTTATTGAATGGAGTTTAGTATTGTCTCTCTCTGTTCTGTATTTGTGCAATTTTGACTATGGCATGTCATGAAATAATTATTTCATGGTCATGGCTATATGGGGTTCTAGATGGCTACTTTACCTGGGTATCTATTTCTTTTTTTTAATTTTTATTTTTCTGTCTTTTTGAGACAAAGTATTGTTATGCAGTTCAAGCTGACCTTGAACTCACTTTATAGCCCAGGCTGGCTTTGAATTTGCAACAATCCTCCTGCCTCAGCCTCTGAGTCCTGGGATTACAGGCATGTGCCACCACACCCGGCCTGGGTATCTATTTCAGTTTAGAGATTTAGAAAATTTCCTGGGGTGATTTTCTTAAATAAAATTATATACCTTTAGTTTTCTTCTCCAGTCCTGCCCTAACTCTTACAATTCTTAGGTTACTTCCTTGACAGTCTTTGGGGAGATCTTGAATCAGCATCTCATGACTTTGTCCCTGCTTTTAGAGCAAGTGATCAACTAAATATTCTTGTGCGCAAGTTCTGAAATCCCCTCTTGTGATTGGTCCCATCTACTGGTGAAGCTTTCAGTTGTGGTTTTCATTTCCAGGATTTCTTCTTGACTCTTTTTAAAAACTTCTAACCCTTTACTAAGCTGGTCATCCATATCCTTTGTCGTCTTCTTTAATTCAATCAGTTGTTTGGTCTCCTTTAACCTCACTGAACATTTTATTAACACACACTTTATCTGCTTATTTATGACCTTCTTGAGCGCATTGAACAGATAACCAATGTGCTCATTTGTTTCTGCTTTGATGTCTTCAGACATTTTAACAGTTTGGTTTTTGAATTCTTCACCCAGAACATTCCCCACTTCAGGGCTGAGAGATCAGCCTTGGGCGAGTGAAGAGCTTTTGGCGGCATCTTGTTGCCTTGTTTTCTCATGTTTCTAGTGTTTTCCTGCTGAGCAGCGAAGCTCGCTCGGCACAGAGAACACTGTCACTGTGGGGATGCTTGTTACGTGTGCCGTTCTCTTGGTTTGGTTCTGTGTTAGCGTTCAGGCACCCACTTAAGCAACATACTATGGTCAGTTCCAGTCACTGCATTCCAGAGGGGGAACAATTACTGGTTATTGGTATCTACAAAGCCAATCACCTATCAGTATAGAATTGAAAACTTATTTTAAAAATCTCACACTTTTAAAAATAACTCAGGAAGACAGTGAAACGGTACTGATGAACAGTGGATTGGGATGAGGTTGATAAGGGAAGGGACAAGAAATAAACTAGTTCAGGAAGAAGGAAGAACAACAAGACATAGCAGCAAAGGAAAGAAAAGTGATAGGACTTCGGCAGCGTTATCTTTATATCTGGAGTGGAAAGTGCAGGAGGAGACTTGTGAGATTAAGGGCAGGCGCAGGAAGAAGGAAGAAGGAGGGAAATATACTTGAAGATTGAAGGAAGCTAGGAGTTTGCAGAAGAAATTCACAAGCAATGAATGTGATGGTAGGAAGCTTGCATGTGAATCCTTAATATGTAATTTTATTTTGTAGTCTTTTAAATTTTTAACTTTACTTTTTATTAGTGCATATGTCATATATTGATCATGTTCCTCATAGGAGTCTTGTGCTGTACATGACGCATCTTCCTTCTTTTTTCTCATTTCCTCGTCTTCTTCCCCCCATTTACAAAAGCTTTGTTTCCATTTTTCCTTTTCCTGTCCTTACCTCCCCCCACTTCCCCTCCCCAACTGAACAAGTTCCTCCTACTTCCACTCGCTCCTTAGTTACCGTTTGGGTTTCATACACCAGAGAAGCAATGCAATATTTAAACTCACATACACAACTTTTGGTGACATATATAAACAAAATCAATAATTAGTTCTATTCACCACTTCATATATATAAAGCACATATACACACACTAAGGGAGGGTAAAAGAAATACAAAAAAAGAAAAAGAAAAAAGAATAAAAATGTAGGTTGCGATGATAGCGTTGGTGTCACCCAGAGCGGGGGCAGGAGGGTGGATTTGAGCGGGGTGCTAAGCAAAGGCAGAGGGGCGCTCAGCAGAGTGCAGTGGGCAGTACAGAGAGGTCGTGTTTGATTTATGACCAAACCAGAAAACTAACTTAGCTAACTCTATGAAGTAACCTTTTGACTTGGAAGAGCCTACGTAAGGAGCTATAACTTGTAGTCCCGTGCTCTTGCTAGCACACTGTCAATGCCCTAGCTCTTACAAAAGCGACAGCAGATGGAAAAGATAAAGAAAAAGAAGAAAAAGAATAAAACATTTATTGTGTTGACAGTACTTGTGGAATACAACGCAGGTGGGAGGAGGGAAGGTATGGGAGGAGGAAGGTGTGAGGGGGAGGTTGGTAAAAACAGAAGGGGGAGGGCGTTACCATGCAATGTTGCGGAGGGTTCGGGAAGGTTGAGACGGATTTATGACTCAACCCCATACCTAATTTAGTTAACCCTGTGGAACAGCCCTTGGCGTGGGAAGACTTAGTGAACATAGGTAAGAAGATACTTCGGAACTCTTATTTCCTTCCTAGCATACCACCGATCCCCTCGCTGTGTCAAAAATTAGTACCAGACAGAAGGAAACACACGCCTGCACAGACACAAACACGAACACAAACTAGGGCCCTGTCAGTCCTGTATGTGCTGCAGTCCAGTCCGCTCTTCTCCCTTAGTTCAAAACCGGGGATGCCTCGTCTCGCAGCACCTGCGGGGTGGCTGAGCGCCAGCCCGGGGTCGGGACTGGGAGGCTGGGGGCGCGCAGTGGTGCCTGGGCCGGCTCCCGGCGATGGTTCCCCTGCCTACCAGGCGGTGGAGAGGCTGCGGGTGCGGACGCCCTGAGGCTGGTTCTCGGCCCCTCCGAGCAGAGCCCTGCGGGGCTTCCGCTGTGCTTCTGCGGCCGTGACGGTGTGGAGGTTTTCGCCTGGCTTAGACCGGAGCCTCCAGGTGCTCCGGAGTGCGAAGGGCGCGGCGGCGGCCCGCCTCCCGCGGCTCCCCGAGGGCCTCCCCTTCGCCGCCGCCTCGCTGCGCCGGGCTCCGCGGCGGCTCACGCCCGCTCTCTGCGCAGCGCTCGCGGCGAACATACAGCGCCGAGCCTGACTGCGCCGCTTTGCTCTGGCTTTCCGCGCGCGTCAGTCTCTGCGCGCCGCGCCAAGGCGTCTGTCCAGCCCTGCCGATTCCGTGTCCTTTAGGGCTTTGCGGAAGAAGGCGGCCCTGCCCGGGACTCCGCAGCACCGGCGCGGGGGCAGAGGCTCGCGGGGGCGCGGAGCGCAGCTCCTTCGGGCGGTTGGGCAGGCCTGCTGCGGCTCTGTGCAGCGTCTCTGCTCTACCCCCGGCTCACCGGTCACAGGCTCTGCGAGCCTCTGCCGTTCTCACTGTCTCACGGCGCCCTCGGGGCCCGCTTCGGAGCGCCTGGCACTCGGCGGTCCACACTCGGACTCTGCCCTCTGAGTGCTTCTCTGAGCAGTGCTTTCCTTAGCACCCTGGTCTGAGGAGCCCCTCTCTTGTGGGAATCTCCTTTTCTGGCTCTGTCTCCCAGTGGGCCGAGCTGGCAGACAGATGAGTACCGGGCACTGGCTGCCCACCAAGGGTGGTAGACCGTTCTCGTCGCGGGGCTGAGTCGCACGGTGTCCAGTGTTCCGTCTGTGCTGTTCGGCTTTCTAGTTGTTCATAGCGGTCTAGCAGAAGTTACTGTCATGGCCAGAAGCCTGCTTTAGCTACTGTGGTGTGAGGAATTCGTGACTGACGCTGTGGCAGCCGCATTGTGAGAATGAAGGAAAAGCAAACAGGACTCAGAGAAACCAGTCCGAGCTGCCGTGGAACCGCGCCCAGGGGCTACCTTCTTTTGGGCTTCTCATTGTGTGAAACTAAAAGTACTATTTTTAAAGCCAGTTTTATTTGGGCATTATGTTATTTTCAACATATTTCCTAATTAATAGGAAAGGAAAATAAATATATCCCAAAGCTTGGCTAATTACTATAAATGTAGACTAAATTTAAATGCAAGGTGAAAAGATATGTATTAGGGACTGTGTAATTTCTATTAACTAGCATATTGCAAGATGTCTTGAAGAGACTATTTGGGAGAAAAAAATTCCAAAAGCAAAGTTATTGTACAGGGCTTTATTAGAGTCATAAGAATCAGAAACGCTCATGTGTCGTGGGTGGGGCAGTACCAGTAGATTAGTAGTTTCTTGTGACGCACACATTTTGAATAAAGGCCCTTTTTCCTTATTTCTATCTCTTTTTTTTGGTCTTTCTGAGACAGTCTGTCTTTTTGGTTCAGTCTGGCCTTGAGCTCACTTTGTAGCCCAGGCTGGCCTGGAACTCACAACGATCCTCCTGCCTCAGCCTCCCAAGTGCTGGGATTACAGGAGTGTGCCACCACGCCCCTCTCCCTTTTCCTTATTTCTGTAACTCTAAATGTGGCCGAGCGCATGGGCTCACAGCACAAAGCAGATTCCCTTTTGTAAGAGCTGCCAAGCTGAGTAAGCCACAGTGAATAAAGTTGTCTTTATTTCCTCTGATGATAGCCATTAGAGAATAGTTTAGGAACTAGCTAACAAAATGCCATCGTTTTTTATTAGAATAAAAAGACCCATAGACTCCTCTTCCCAGATAGCAAGCGCACCATCTTCTGGTTTACTAAGTTATAACTGCTACCTGGGGTGTCCTTTGTGAGAACCATGCCAGTTAGTCCTCAGATGGCCGGACAGGGGAATAATTGCAGGCCCACTGAACTGTTAAAACAGCTTTTGTGCTGTTACATTTTTCATCTGGAAAATGGGATGATGACACTTTCTCTAATTCATAAAGTTGTGAGGGTCAGACGGGGTAATGAGTGTAAAGAAGCTTTGGTGAGTTGTCGCTGAAAGACACCAGCCTACGGTTAGTGGGAGCATCTGAGGGGTGCACACCCCAGGTTTCTCCATGCAGAGAGAGATGGGAGAACTCTAATGGGTCATTAAAAAGAGAAAAAACTGTTTAGATCCTTGAACACTGGGAACACATCTAAAATTGTGTGAAGGGAGTAAGACTGTGGATCCAGGCCACAGGGGATAGACACGAAATGTGTAATGGGCCACCTTTGTTTTTTTTGGTTTTTTTTCTTTCTGAGACAGGGTTGGTTTTTTTTTAAATTTTATTTTAAAGACAAAAGAATGGAGACATATGAACCAGAATAAGCCATAAACAATACCGAAAATACAAAGTTATACAGAATATAGTAGGGAATTAGCACTGGATGTTGTATTACATAATATTATCTTCACATTAGTTAACACATAAACATTAAAGGAAATACCAAATTATAGAGAAGATAGTAGGGAATCAGCACTGGGTGCTGTATAATATAAAGTTATCTTTGCTTCTGTTAATACAAAAACGATTGAGGAAATACAGAATTATAGAGAACATAGAAGGGAATTAGCTCTGGATGCTGTCCTACATAATGTTACCTTCACCTTTGTTACTCAGTTACACAGATGATGGCCCATTTGATCACTCAATTTTCTCCTCCCTCATCTCTGTTGCCCTACCACTCAATCAGTCATCTTCCCTGTGATAATAACTGTATTCTTGGGATTATCTATACCCCTGGACTCTCACCTTGGGAAGAGATATATCTGCCTCGGACTATACTATAACATACATGGGTGTATACAAACTGCCAGGGTCAGAGGTGGAAAAGCACATATGCTCACAGTGGACCGCCCGGCTCCACCCTGTCACCGTGCTATGGGTGGGGGCAGGTCCAGTCCATGAGGCGCCCTCAGCGGGGGCCACAGGGGAACAGCTGTGGGGCCCACAGGGGAGAAGCCATGGAACCCACAAGGGAGCAGCCGTGGGGCCCTCAGGGGAGAAGCCACGGGACCCACAGCAGAGCAGCTGCGGGGCACGCGCCCCCATCGGGGCGCCCTCAGTGACCCGTTCAGCTCTGTCCCATTGTCTCGATGCCAGAGGCCCTTTCTTCTCCTCCCTCCTCCTGATCTCCAGTATTACTGTTCCCCACCCCTTGGAGCTGGGCATTGGACGAACTTACGATGCTTGGTATAAGGACTTGAAATCTCCCCGGCCCGTTCTCACTGTGTTATTTCAGGGTATGAACTGAGTCTGAAGATTAGTTCTAGAATAGAGTTGGAGGATTTTCTCGGGTCTTCTATATAAAGTATGTTGTTGTTTTTCAGACTCCTGGTCTGCTGCTTTTCATCTAATCTGTCGCTATGGGTTCATGCAAGGTTCATATGTGCAAGCTGTAAGGAGACCCTCTTGGTGCTCACATTAATAGTTCGGGGTGAGTCCTGAAGTCCGTGGATTCATCCCATTGTTGCCAGGAACAGGTGGTGCTTGCTCAAGCTGCCGAGTCTCAAGGTGCTCCCAGAGAGAGTTCAGGGTGGGAGCCGAGTCCCAGCAACCCAGCTCATGCTTCCTGCCTGATGTTGGAGTGAGAAGGGTGTGGAGCCATGCAATCCACCTCCATCTGTTTCTCCCTCCCATTGTGGTGCTGGAGCCCCCGTCTGCTCCTTGGCCAGATCCCTGGGAGCCGCCACGGCTCACCACTGAGGTTCCCTACTGCTCTCTGCCTGTAGCGCTCACCCAGCAGAGAGGCAGGGGCCACTGCCTTGAGGCAGACGCAGAGCCGGGCATGGTGCGCTGTGTACTAGTTGCATTGATTCTCTCCAGGTGCTGATTAGGAAGGTTGCTGCAGGGTGGGGACTCTGCCCCAGTGGCTGTCAAGTAACTTATCCTCACACTGGGTTCGACAACTGCTCCCGACAGCCATTGCCTCTTTTCCTGGCTGCGCCCTCCCCTCTCCAGCCCTGGACCAGCTTGTGGAACTCCGCTCTCCCCTGGCCGAGTCAGGAGGCTTCCGTGAGCGTGGGTCTCTGAAGCTGAAGCTGTGAATGCAGGAACGAGGGCGTGGGCCAAGGGTGTGTTTGGAGTGGTGACTTCCTCCTTCTCCATCTCCTCTCCCTCCGACTGCGCCATGGCAGATCTCCGATCCTTTCCTCCAAAAGAGGTTTTGCTTAGTCTTTCCGAGGGCTTCAGTTCCCATTTCAGATCCTTCCTGAGTTCAGGATACCCACCTCTTTCCTTTCTGTCCTTCACATGTTGCTATATTCCTATATTCCTTTGTCTGAGTGGCATTCCTCTGGGAGGTTCTCTCTCTGCTGCCTACCTGGTTACCATCTTGAAGTCCTCTCGTAAAATTTATTTAGTTATTTGTTTCTTTCTAATGAATTGACCATTACATTTCTAAAGTTCTGAAATGGCCAACAGACCATAGAAAGATACCACTTTAGGCACCTGCTTGAAACCAACAGCTTTAGAAAACTGCTGGCCTTGATTCAGGGCCATCAGGGTTGGTTTTGATCAAGGCAGTTCAGACTGGCCTTGAGCTCACTTTGTAGCCCAGGCTGGTCTCAAACTTGCAATGATCCTCCTGCCTCAGCCTCCTGAGTGCTAGGATCGCAGGGGTGCACCACTACACCTGGCAACATCTTTGGTTTTGAAAAGCTCTGATTTCCACATATTCTGGGGATATCAAAGTAGGATCCTTCTAGAAGATGTGTAGGAAGAGGATTTGGACAGGAAAAGTCACAAACCCACTTCTCTTATTACTTATTTCTAGTTATCTGACAAACCACATTTTGGTGAGCGCAACCTCTTGCACTTCAGAGTGAAGTAAAGTATCTCCAGGTAATGAGGGCATTTTCCGGATTGCTCCCAGTACCCACAAGTCATGCGGATGTGTCCGAAAAGTATCTACATAAAAGAACAAAGGAAGACATGGGCTCATCTAATGGATGAAACGCCAGAGGCATTTTCTTGAGATTGCATTCTTTGTATATGCCTAACTTCTCTTCCTTACGAAGGCACACAGATTCTAGCTGCAGACCCTGGCCCGAAGCTCAGATGAAGCATCCGGGGGACCAGCACCATTCTGTCTCTTGTGCAATAGAATGCGATACAGTGCCACTGTGGTGTCCATGCCGGTTAGCTTTGTAAGGTTTTGTCCTGATCTGTAGAGCTGACCAGCCTCTTCAGCTCTAGGCTACTATGCCCTTATGTTTTTCCTCAGCAAAAAATGAATTAGTGCTTTCTGTAAAAGGTATGACACATGCTGTGATTGTATAGCATAAATTAAACAAGGTCCTGGAAAATAAACCACATTGAATATCAGTGTGTTCTCCATTGAAATGACATATATTCGTACTACTTTTATAGGTATATATTGAAAGTTAAGCCCATACTGATTCTAAAGCCATTTGTCAATTCTAATTTCTGCGACAAGCCTTACTAATTCATTATTCCACGCAGTATGTCTAGCTGGTGGCCACGAACCCCCTCCCATCACACTAAGTATTCCAGCTGTGGTAAATGCAGCAGTTGCCCTCTGGGACAGTAACATGAATGCAGGTGTTGCCTGGTTCTCTCGGGGGTTTTGCTACCTGAACATGCCCTCTTCTGTTTTCTACTAAAGAGAGAACAAATCTTATTAGGTCAGGCAGATTTGTAGTTTCCATCTTTTCCATTTTATCAGCAAAACAGTATTGCTAACTTGCAATAAAAATAGCCATTTTGGTTTCCTTTTTAGCTTATTTCTTGGTAAGTAGTTACTTCTAAATACTTGAAGAATATCTTCAAACGCAAAGCAGAAAATGGGATTCGAATTGGTTTCAATCTTGAGGCATCCAGAAAACCATGTCAAGAGCAACAAACATGTGCACGGAGGATTGGTATTGCACACATGAACTTGATAATCACCTCCGTTATCTTCTAATTTGCACACCGCATGCTGCAAAACATTAAAATGGAGTAGACTATCGTCTGTGGTTTTGACATCTGGGTCCAAGTGAATTTTGGGGGCTTCTTGAGGCCGTTCTTTACTTTGTTACATTTAGGGAATTTTCTCTCCCAATCAGCTCCTTTAATATGTGATCTTAAACCCTCTCCCCCAGCCCCAGCGGCCTGGAGCCCCCCATCATTTCCGCCATGCAGAAATCTGGCGGCCTTCCCTCACTGACGATCCTGCCTCCCACAAGTCTATTTCTTATTTTTTTCTCTTGTTTGTTTTTGAAACACTCCAATCAAAGGAAATGAAATTCAAAGCAAAATCAAGGACAACTTGACTGGAACCAGATGGGGGTAATAGCCTCCAATCTAGACGACTTTCACGGCACAGTCTCTTTGGTGTCTGATATGTCAGATCCCTGCCATGGCAGTAAGTATTGGGGCAGAATATCCTACGCTCCTGGATGTTTAAAAAGTGCAAGAGAGGTGGAGGGGTAGATCTGTCAGAGTCTTAGGAGATCAAAAATGTACCTTTACAGATGGCTAATATTTCAAAAGATGACTTTTATTCTTTCCTAACTCTTTAAGAAGAAGGCTTTGCTCTTAGGCTCTGGAAGCCCTCGTGTAGGCCCAGCTGGGAGCCGTTTCCTCTGGTCCACCTGGGGGTTTGCACTCTGTTACAACAGGTGCTGTTCTCTAAGGATCCACTTTGGGGCCTGCCAGGGTTATTTGCTGCCGAGTCCCAGCAAGGACGTCAGAAATGAGTCATGAAAATATTTGCTTTGGACCGAATCTGATTTTGGTAAACTGATGGACCACAACAATACCACCCTCTGATCGGAAACTCGAGAGCAGTGCGGGGCCTGTTGTCTTTGCCCCCAAGCTCTAGGGGTTATGGCCAACATCCTGCACGCTACCCTACCCCTGCTCCAAAGGGGGCCTGGGTTCTAGATGGTGGCCCCAAATTATTGTCATGAAATTCATCTTTTATCCTTTCCCTTCCCTCTTTCTAATTGTAGCTTTCCTGCCTTAGCACTGCAGCCCAACAATAATCAGCACTGTTTTTAACAGAAAGCAAAGCCTGAACGATACTTTTCTTTTTTCTTTTCTTTTCTTTTCTTTTCTTTTCTTTTCTTTTCTTTTCTTTTCTTTTCTTTTCTTTCTTTTCTTTTCTTTTCTTTTCTTTTAAAGGAATAGTAAAACAAAACAAAACAAAACAAAAAAACGATAGCAAAATACAAACAAAACAAAGCAAAGACATTAAAAATGATATGGGGTTTCAAACCAAATGGGAGGGATTAACAGTGCTTGTTGTATTACATATTGTTATCTTCAACAAAGTTGCTCAGATTACCAGATGTAAGAATGGAAGATTGATCAGACCATTACAGGGAATAAGAAAATAATAATTAAAAAAAATTAGAGACAATACAGAGTTGCACTAGACAGGATGGTAGGAACTCACAAATGGTTGTTATACTGCATATTGTTGTCTTCGCATCAGTTGCTTTTTCTTAAAGGATAAAAAAGAATTGATAAGAAATTTGGTGACTGAAGATGGTATTTTCAGCTGCAATACAGAAAATTACTTGCCTACCAAATTCTATGTTAGTTACTTTTCTCTTGTTGATGAGACAAAATACCTGACACCCAAAATTAAGGCAGGATTATTTAGCTCACAGTTTGTGGAGATTTCAGTCCATGATCAGCTGGCTCCAGAGCAGGGTGGCAGGGCATAGGGGCAACTCTTGAAGGTGTTAGAAGACAGCAAAAGCAGCAAGCGCAGAAGGGAGGAAAGCGAGCCTCTTCACCTCCTTTGTATTGTAAGTGTGCTCCCCGCTCCCCTAGGCAGGTGTAGCACTCACAAAGGGAGGACCCTGCCCCCTGCTGAGTTGCTTAGTTAAAGTTCTAAACTCCTGGAGTTGACACAATGTATCAACACCATTACACACAGTAACACAAGCTACCTTCAGTTTAATAGTCCAGGTCACAATTACAATATCTCTGAATCCCAGTTTTCTCACCCATGCAGTAAAGGTAAACTACATAATATTTAAGGTTTCTCCTACTTGTAATGTGTTTTGAATCCAAGGGCCAGTATTTTACACAAGTTTATAATAAGAATTTTATTTCTTTCTCATTTTCTTTTTTGTCTTTCTGAGACAGGGTCTCACTATGCAGTTCAGGCTGGCCTTGAGCTCACCTTGTAGCCTAGGCTGGTCTCGAACTTGCAAGATTCTCCTGTTTCAGCCTCTCTAGTGCTGGGATTACAGGCGTGCGCCATCACACCTGGCTATAATGAGTTTTAATATCTCCTATTTGCTTAAATCAGAGACCCTTTTTCCTTCTCCATTCTCATTGATACCTCATGTGTTAGAAAATAGTTCTTTACTAATTTGCCTAGCATTTATTCTTGTTATACTGGAAAGTGAACCCAGGGCCTCACACGTGCTAAGTACACACTCTACCACTGAGCCACACATCCAGCTCCTAAATGTTTACGCGCACCCGGTACTGTCTGGAGTGCTGGAAACACAACGGCCTTGTGTACAGGGCGGCCGTGGCTTTGTTAACAGTGGCCTTCATCTTTCCTCCCTCTCCCGCCTCCCACACCCGTCAGCGCCACCATCACTTCTCTGCTCTCTCCATGGCTCCTCTTCCTTGTGTGAGCGTTAATTAGCCTTGTGCAAATCATCAGAACAAAGGTAAAGTCAAACTCGAACAGGAAATAGAGGCAAGAGGACCGAAGCACAGTGCCTCATGCCCACACCCCTGATAAGAAGAACCATCGCAAAAGACTCTGCCAGGACCTTGAACAAAGACCACTGTGACTTAACACAAAAAACACTCCAGCAAAGACGTTTGCACAGCAACTGCTTGTCCAACCTCGGATGGACCCTTATCTGGCTATTGAGCCTTGTAGCCAAGGGTTATTGATCTCAAAGCTACTTAGGTAATACTTCTCAAAATTTTCCCTTGGGCTGAGGATGCAGTTCAGTGGTAGAGCACTTACCTAGTGTGTGTGAGGCCCCAGGTTTGATTCCTAGTACCACAAAGACAAAAACAAAACAAAACACAAAACAACCAGCCAGCTATTTAAAAACTTCTTAGAAGTTCAAAGCCCATGGCTGGGGTGCAAAGGGCTCTTGGGCTGTGGTACAACAGTCTTCAAGGGAAGGA
The DNA here is from genome assembly GCA_004027595.1 of Dinomys branickii. Taxonomy (NCBI): domain Eukaryota; kingdom Metazoa; phylum Chordata; class Mammalia; order Rodentia; family Dinomyidae; genus Dinomys; species Dinomys branickii. Next base: position 17,721 of record PVLD010028384.1, read on the forward strand.
ACAAAGGGGAAAATATGCACCCAAAGTATGTAAAGGAAGCTGGAACCTTCGGGCGTATGTTGGAGCAGCACTGAGGGTGGGCAGGGTGCTGGCCCGGCATGGGCGGGCACGTTCTAATGCACTGCGGAGGTGGCACCTTACTGCACAGGGCAGTATCAGCAGTAACTCTGTGTGGCAGAGACAGCTGCAATGTGGGCTGAAGCTCAGGGCTGCTACTGCACTAATTGGTCTCTTCAGTATTTTCTTGATATTTAAAAGTTAGATTCATGAGCTATAATTTTGGGGATCTCGGGAAATTTATGGGTAAGCTCTCTGAAACATATGGGACTTCCTACTAATGTACTTCTGGTCAGTGAAGGAATATGTGATCAGAGAAAGCAAACAGGAGGCAGCAGTTGTGCCCCAAGTTGAAGTAGGACCCACAGACTGTACTTAGAGATGTGGCCCCCACCTGTCTTCGGCTTTTACTCACTGCAGTGAGCTTAATATCGTTTTCATTCCTTCCCTACTTGTGCTTAGAGTTCTGCAATCTCAACTTTTCTCTAGTCACTAGATTGCAGTCTCCAGGAGAGCAGGAAGCAGGTCACTCGTGCAGTAGCTGACGTGTGAGATGGCCAGGCTCTGGCACCCGGTTCTTCAACCAGGCACAAACCTAAAAGTTGCTGCGAGGGAATCTGTAGATATGGTTAATATCTACGAATAACTGCATTTAAGTGAAGAAGATTATTCTCAATAATTTGAGTGGGCCCGATCAAGTCACTTGAGAGCCTTAAGACTGGATCTGAAGTTTCCCTAAAGAAGACATTCTCCCTTTGGCCTGCAATTTCAACTCCTGCCTGTATATCTGTACCTGTACCTGTATCTTTCCTACCGGTTCTGCTTCTTTGGTAGAACTGGCAAACATGGCATGCAATAAACATCTGCCGAATAAATAAATTAAATGCAAAACTGAAGAAGCAAGCTTTGTAGAGCTAGGCACCAAGGTCGCTCTCCCAGAGTTATAATTCTGCCCTCTACTAAAAGGTCAGTCTTCCTTTAACGTGAACTTCATTACTTTACCCATCATCTAAGGCATAGGAGGACATAATCTGGGTTCATTATCTCATCACATAGTAAAATCTAGTGATTAAAATTGTGATCTGATGTATCAGAAAGAGAAATGTAAGCCAAGAGTGGTGATGCACGCCTGTAATCCCAGCACTTAGGATGCTGAGGCAGGAGGATCACCACAAGTCTGAGGTCAGCTTGGGATCCAGAGTGAGTTTAAGACCAGCCTGGAATATGTAGTGAGACCTTATCTCAAAAAAAGGGACACTTTTATTATTTACTAAAAATGTGAGCTTGGGTACATTATGCTCTTTTCTGAGCTTCAACTTCTTTATTTGTAAAATATAAAGGCCAGTACGGTACTTAGCTCAAAAACTGTAAAATAAATAAGACACAATAGCCCAGTTTTTACCTAAATACCTAAAAGGTACTAATCACTGCACAAACGAAGCCCTCTTGTATTATCGTTGCCATTTGCCTCCGACATGAACTCTCCATCCCAGCCATGCTGGTCTTCTCTCAGGTCCACAGGTCCACTCCCAGCCCCCGTCTTCTCAGAAGTGCCTACTTTTATTTCTGTCCTTTCTCCTCTTTTTCCTATTCTCTTTTATAAATTCAGTGCTGTTTTTAAGGCTGGACTCAAAACAACATCTAACATGTCAGTCTTCATCGGCCCAAACTACTTCCCTGTGGACATTT
>PVLD010028385.1:0-19471 GCA_004027595.1 Dinomys branickii
GTCGTGCTATGGGTGGGGGCGGGTCCAGACCTTGTGGCTCCAGCATTACCGTTCCCCACCCCTTGCAGCTGGGCAATGGGTCTCCGAAGCTGAAGCTACGAATGCCGAAACGAGGGCATGGGCCAGGGGTGTGCTTGGAGCGGCAACCTCCTCCCTCTCTATCTCGTCTCCCTCCAACTGCGCCATGTCAGATCTGCGAGCATGAATTTTTAATTTTTACTTGAAAACAGTGATCACATTAGGCTGACTAGCTAAAGAAAGGATAATGCATGTTGTAAGGCTGTCTCTCGTCATTGTCCAAACTTTTCTCATGGATTTAGAGAAGTGATGTTTTTCTAACACAGAAAAACACAGCTGGTTAAGAGTTGATTGGTGCCCGGTGTGGTGGTGCACACCTATAATCCCAGCACTCGGGAGGCTGAGGCAGGAGAATCGTTGTGAGTTTGAGACCAGCCTGGGCTACAAAGGGAGCTCAAGTCCAGCCTGAACTGCAAAGCAAGACCCTGTCCAAAAAAAAAAAAAAAAAAAAAGAGAGTTGATGGGTAATTTACTTTTTTTTCCTTTTTAGTCGCACATGGAAGTTCACTTTTTATTTTTTTTCTTCTTCCTCTTTTTCATTAATGTACTATGCTTGCAATACACAGTACGGTCACTGCGAGGCACGGCCGATGTACGCATCTTACCTCCCCTTCCCTTGCTCCTGCCCATCTGCATGGCCCTTCCCACCCAGAACCTCTGGGCAGCTTAGCTCCAAAGTTGTGAGCCAGTGAACACCTTGCTGAGGTTTGAATGCCCCTGCCCCACTGTGGTGGCTGGAATATTATTATTCTAGAAGGCAGTGCTTGTGAAAACTGCCATTAACCATCAAGAAAGGAACCAGAGACTGAGAACAAGTGTTTGCTCGAGGACGGCCTGCACTGGGGATGTGCAGCACTCCAAGGCCTTTCCTCTGGGAGCGTTTTCTGTTCATGTCATATACTGGCCTGCCTGTGCCAGGCACCCTGGATGGGGTCTGCCTCCTGTGCCTTTGGGGCAGGGTTAGAGGTCAGGGTGAGAACACTCCCAGGGGTCAGCACTGCCACGGCCTATTGCCCTCTCTTCATCACCTTCTTCTGTGTCCCTCCTACCCACCAGGGTCAAGGTCCAGATGCCCTTGGGGTGGGAGCTGGGACAGCAGTCATGGCAGTGTCTGTGGGGAGCCTGGGGTCAGTGCTGTGGGGAGGAGGTGAGGAGCAGGGTGTGCGTGGCCAAGGTCCTCATGGGGGACACATGTGCTGCAGACCCCACCGTGGGGAGAGCCCATCCTGATGAGGCTATTGTCACTTGGAACCAGTGTTGTCCCAGTCCGAGGAACACACAGGAAAGCAGGTGACCTGAGCCCCTCATGTCCTTCGTGGGACCAGGCTGAAGCCCTGTTCTCTGGATGTGTTTGCAGGATCCTGGAGGGATAAGTCGTCTCAAGCCACATAGCACCAAGGGGCAGGGCTAGCTGCGCAGCTGCCTGGATGCCAAAACCAAAGACTCTGAATGTGTCCCCACCCACGCCCTTGCCTCCGCCCCCGGAGGTCCACCTTGCTCCCACACACCAGCCCTCACCCAACCTTAGGGAGGCTCACTCCCGAAAGGTCTCACTCCAGAAGTGCCTCGATTCTGCCTGGGTTCGGACTTCACCGTAGGTGGGGGCTGCAGGCCTGGGCGTCTCCCAAGGCCTCCTGCAGCCTTCACACCAAACTGACAGGGCCTCTCCGGGGCTGGGTCGGCTCTATCAATTCTTCATTAAGCTGGGTATTTTTTATTTATGATGCTTATGGGTTCATTAAAAATGACACTCCCTGTTGGGGATACCAGCAAGGCTTTTAGCCAGTTTTTATCGGGTTGTTAGAGTGGCTATGAATATTTTAGTAGCGAGAAAGAGCAAACCCTTCAACAAACTTAATTTGTTCTAGAATCTAAGTGACAGGCTTAACAGGGGTGCCCAGTAATTCAGTATAATCAGCACAGAGAGGGGAATAGGGGCATGATTAAATGGACCAGGGCCTTTCCCAGAGGGGCTTGGGGTCCGAGGCAGCAGCTGCAAACCTCTGTTTCGCTGGCTACTCCGTCCATACCCGCAAGTGCTCTGGCAGCCTCAGGCGGCTCCTACGTCCCGGGCGTGGGAAGCCAGGAGAGTCTCCGCAGATACCGTTTTATAGATCCCGTGCCCCAGATGCCGAGCTTGTTGAATTACGCGCAGAATAATGGAGGTGCCAGGCCTCCGCTGCCCGCAGAAGCAAACCTGAGGCTTTGGCCTCCACAGCCACAGAGACGGTGGCTGGTTCCTTGGCGCACTTCTAACGATGCCCACCTGGGGGAGCTTTATGATAGGGTTTGAAAATCCTGTTTGACTTCTGCCTCCCTCCCTCCCTGCCCCACCCATCGCGGTGACCAGCGACAGAAGCAGGCGATGGTTGCAGAAATACAGTGATACGTCAGGCGCCGTGATTTTATTTCATTGGCAATTCCTCCCTCTGGATTTTGAGGTATTCTTATTCTTTAAAAGCATCTTTCCCTTCCACTAAAAGTGCTTCCAGATAAAGAGCTGCAAGTCTTTCACTGTTTCAGGGATGCAGGTGCACGCAGACATCAGGAAGCTGGAAGACATGGAAGGCCGCTCAGTTTAAAGGGCCAGGGGCCAGAAAAAGAAATCCCTGCGGTTTTATGAAAGGATCCGTGACGGGGCAGGTGAAAGCCTAGACACACACGTGTGGCAGTGAGTGCTGTTCGCAGGTTCCCCGCACTCGGCTCTCCCCGCCCTCTCTGGCGCTCACGGCGGGTGCAGAGAGCCCTGAGGAAGGGCCACTGTTGCTGCTGGTGGGTGTCCGGGCTCAGCATGGCCTTTCAGTTCTTCCCAGGCCTGGGCAGCTTTGAACTCATGGCAGCCCAGCTCCTAATCAGGACATTTGTTAGATACTGTTTCACAATATAGATTCATCACGGACCCATTTTACTCCAGAATCAAAGGAGACCCATGATGATACTGCGGATCCAAGTGTGCCCAGAGACAGCTGGGAGATGGCTGGCCGTTGTGTGAGTCTCAGCTATAGTTGGTTCTCTGTCCTCCCATGCCCGCTTCTGTTGAGGTCAGGGGCACCACGGCTTCTCTCCTTGCCTACTTAGGGTGCAGTTCCTCCGCTGAAGGGCTTTTCTGCTGGGTGGAGTGGTGCACACTTCCAAACCCAGCACTCAGGAGGCAGAGGTGGGACACTTGCTGAAGGACCCAGGCCAGCGTGGGCTAAATAGTGAGTTCAAGGACAGCCTGAACTAACAGTGAGACTGTGTTTCAAACAACAACCACAACAAAAGAAATGGCTTTTCTGTCGTGTCATCACAAAGCTGCCTTCTGATCTTCCCTGGGTCTTTCCAGAGGGAAGGGAAGGCTCTGGGGTCTCTCCTCAGCCCCTTACCTGCTGGTCCTTGGCGGCCAGGAGCCCGGCAGCCACCGCACTGTGACCTGCTGCATCCCCCCACCCCCAGGGTTTGGTTCACCCTGCTCCTCCCTCAGGGGAAAAGCAGACCAGTCTGCACAGCACCGCCCGCCTCAGTCTGCCCTGGGGACAGCTTCAGGAGCCTCTTCCTGTGAAGACCAGCACCTATCCAATCCTCTGCTGGCCACATTCATGCCCACTGGCCGCCCACGAGAAATGTCCTTTCGTCCCTCGGAGCTTGCTTCCCCTACGAAGCCTTCTTCAGGAGAAGAGCCACTCCCCTCTAGGATTGCCACAGGACTTTCTTGTCTTCTTGTTCTTTCCCAAATGTTTTCTTTGTAACTGTGGAGTTTTTTTAAAAAGAACTGAGTTGTAGGTTCTGTGTGTCTGCTGCTGGAGGCCCTGGCCCCAGGCCCAATCATCTTCTGAGAAACCTCATACTCCTCTGCCAGGGAGATGGAGCCTGGACATCTGGAGGATGTGGTGGACATTATGCTGGGCAGGCACCAGCCTGGACCTCCACACGGCTGAGCTTGGACCCCGTCCTCCTGGCCTCCTGCGTGACAGCATGTGTGACAAGCCACCCTTGCTCCCTGGAGGATGGGCACAGACCCAGGCACTGGGGCTTAGAAAGACCTGGGTGCTCCTGAGGTGCTGTGGGGGCCAGGGCTGGGTCCCTGAAGACCCATGCTTTAGCCACTCGGGGCCTGCTGGGAACTTCCGGGACAGCTAGGCCAGCCGGCCGAGCGGGGACACAGCACGCTGCGCAGAGCTCGGCCTGCAGGTGGTGACACAAGGAGACAGCTCCGGGTCCTCCCGCTTCCGGTTAGCCCTGGCTTCCCCGCCCTGTGAGCACATCTCCCACCTCCCGTGTGGCTCTGTGCTGGGCTTGTCTTGGCCACACTGCCGCTCAGTCTTCAAAGAACCCTGTGTGGCAGTGAGGCCCTATCTCACAGAAGCAGAAATGGGTTCCACAGCTGGTGGCTTCTCTCAGTACTTGAGTCTTCCCCATGAGCATGACCTCACCAGCCACCTATGCACCTGTGCACCGTCCGCTGTCCACACGCCTGTCTGACACCGCCCCGCCTCCGCCTCACGCACCTTCGAGAGCAACCGAGGAAGGCGCAGAGCACTCCAGGAGCAGTGTCTGCGGGCTGCAGCTATCAACTCTTATTTTTACAGTTCATTTATGAAATCTGAGGAGTGTTTAAAACACTTAGAAAAGAAAATACATTTCCAGAAACTCGGGTCTCGGGGACCAGACCTCACTGGGTGCCGTGTGTGCCTCCAGTGCCCTTCACCCACCTGTAAGGAAGAAAGCAGCAGAGCAGGCTCGAGCTGGGCTGCTCTGCCCCCCTCCCTGCCTAAGGACGGTGGTCACCCCGCATCACAGTCTCACACAGGGGCACCGCTGTGGTTGTGTCTGGCTGTCGGCCAAAGCCTCGTGCAATCACAGCTGGAGCTTCACAGAGGTGCTGGATCCACAGCGTGTGATGTTGGGGTCAACTCATGGCGCAGCGCTAGGCACAAGGGCACTGGGACTAAGGGTGTGGGGGCTGCCCTTCCTAAGCAGCCTAGACAGGCTCTGAGGGACACAAAGAGCTGTGGTCGACCTTTGCTTGCTTGCATTGCTGCCTTCTGCTCACCACAGACTGATTCTCCTCTACCATGCAACACCGCCCTGGAGCCAGGGCAGGGCCACTATGGACTAAAACCTCTGCAAACTGTGAGCTACATAAACCTTTCCTCCCTTAACATGTGGGCATTGGGTATTTTGTCACAGCAACAAGGGAGAAGTCGCTAAGCTGGGCACCCACTCTTCCCGTGTCTGCCCCTGGCCAGAAATACTATTTAGCTTTGAGATTCTGTGGTTTGCAGTAGTACCCGCACACCTCGCAACCTGCTGTAGGCCTTTGGCCCTCTCTTTGCCCAGCCTTACTCCTTTGCTGTACACACAGCGGCCCAGCTGGCCACAGGCCTAGAGGTTGGTGGGAGAGGTGGCCTTTGAGTGTAGCGGAGAATCCCAAGATTTTGTGCTGGGAGCTTGGGGACAGGGTGGTGTGTGCGTGTGCGTGTGCGTGTGTGTGGATGTGCTCTGGGGGGCGGTGTCCAGGCAGGAGGCACAGCATGTGCTCAAGCCCGCAGGTTGCAGGGAGCACTTCTGCCCTGGCATCCTGACTGAGCTGCCTAGCCTGTGTGGAAGGCGGGGCTCAGGGGGCACTGGACACAACGCTGAGGCCGTGCCTGGTGCTGGGTGTTGAAGAAGAGGACGAACAGCCGCCCTCACTGTTACAAGTGCAGTCAGGAGCCAGGTCCGCCAGCAGCTTAGCACAGGTCTTCATACGGAGCGGGTCTTCCTCAGCTCCCTGGCTCTCAGCTTCGTTCCTGGCCATCGGAGAAATAAGAACCTTACTTCCCTGAATCGGGGAGTAGCTTAGCAAACCCAAAGGAGTTTCCTTCAAGCTTCTCTCTCTCTGACGGGGGATTGAGCACTGAACTCAGGGCCTTTGCACTGAGCTGTATTCCCAACCTTTTAAAATCTCCTTTTCTGACACAGGATCTCTCTAAGTCACTAAGTTGCCAGGGCTGGGCTTGAACTTGTGATCCTCCTGCCTCAGCCTCCAAGAGTACTGGTCTTTCAGCTCTGGTAAGTAAAAACTAGAGTTTTATTGGCCATTGCTTAAGACTGGGGCGGTTGCCGCTCCGGGTTAGAAGACAGGAGCACATGAACTTATTCTCACTGAGACGCAGGTGGTAAAACACAGGTCATTTGTGCTGAGCAGGGGCTTGTTTCTTGATAAGCTAGATCTATGAATTAAACATTCTTTCAGTGGTTCAACTCATTAGTTAGTGCCACTTAAAAGTGCTTGTGTCAAATGGCTCCATGCTTATTTCAGGTGAGCAGGGTACATCTTTGTTCAGGGGAAGGACTGGGACTTCTAGCTCCTCCTGCTGGCCCAGCGGATTCTGGAGTGTGGTTCTGTCAAACTGAGGTTGAGGAGAGAGCCACACCGGTCTGCAGATGAAGCCATTCTTGAGCCTTACTCTATGTGCAAGGTAAACAACCAGACTCACAGCATCCCAGTCACAGCTGTCGCTGTGGTCAGTGTCACCCAGGCTTAGCTACCCGTGACAGTCTGCACCTCCCTTCTCAGGTGCTCCCAAACTGTGCTCCACCACACCGTGATGACAGAGACTGCTCTTCGGGTGTGAAATATTTACCTGGTGCTTGCTGGGGATTGAACTTCTTGATCCCAGACTGATGCCACCTTCCGTGTGCCTGGCAGTCCATGCTCCCTGAGCTGTCTCCCATCATCAAGGTGCTGGGGGTGGCTGGGGGAAGCTTCCCTTATTCCCAGCTGGGGGCTGTTGTCATCTGGGTGGAGTGGGGTCCTCCAGAAGGTGAGGACGTGCCCCACCCTGCTGCTTGCCAGGTAAGGACTTGCTGGGGAGGCAGATGTGTCTGTCGTCTTGAATTCATGTTCATGAGTTATTTTTCTGTAAGGATTCATGTGACAAATGATATTTAGATTTTCAGAGCAGCCCACAGCATTCTACTTGCTTAAAATGTAGCTGAAGAAGAAATGTGTTATAAAGCCAGGTGTAGTGGCACACACATGTAATCCCAGCACTCGGGAGGCTGAGGCAGGAGGATCACTGAGAGCTCGAGGCCAGCCTAGGATACAAGGTGAGCTCAAGGCCAGCCTGAGTGGCATAGCGAGACCCTGTCTCAAAAGCACACACACAAAAAAGTGTTATTTCTATAAAGGACCATATTTTCCACTTGTCTTATTCTCCCTGGACTGGAATCTTTCCTTCAGGTAAATGAACAAGGAAATACAGTCTGTGTAACAGACTAACCCAGAGCTACTCTGGCCAGAGGGGGACTGGGTCTCACAGAATGAGTCTTGATTCTTGAAATACTGTTTCCTCAGTGGATGGCTTCGCTGATCACAGCTGCACCACCCCTTCTGTCCTGAGGGGGCGCTGTGCACCGCCACTGCTCCATGGTGAGAGAGGTGTGGTCAACTCTATAGTCAAGTGCAAGGCCAGTTCTCCAGGACCAGAGAGAAAGCAGAAAGGAGTAGGATCAGCAAGAGGAAAGCTGATCTTCCCATCAGCGTGGGCTGTTGTGTAAGAATCACACGGGAAATACAAAACAGTCTGGGGACATCCCCACAACTCCAGTGCAGTGGCTCTGTGGTATTTCATGTAGAATCTGCACATTAAGAGGCTGTCCTGCAGGCCGGTGATTTGATCTTTCCCATGTGCGGAAATCTGATGTGGGTCATCTGACTATCTGGACACCTAGCTTCAAGCTGTGGGCCACCTCCAGCCACAGAGGGTGTCTTTCTCCAGCACTGGACAAGAGGCAGAACCGGACACAGGAAGAGAAGCCCAAAGAGAGAGAGGAGCTTCCCAGCTTCCTCAGGCCTTGCCCCCTGAGGCTGTTTTCTGATCAGAATCTGACTGCCCATCGGCTTCACCCTGGGCCTAAGGAGAGGAGCACAGGGGACGCAGCACATCCCCTTCCTGAGAGGGAGACTGCACCGGAGCAGGAGAGGCTGCTCTCCTATCGCCAGCCTAGGGTCTGAGCCTTCATAGGTAACTATGCTTTTTCTTTTTGGAAAGATGCGCTCTAAGTCTAAATGCTCCACTTAGAGGAACAGTGGCAGTTCCGAACCCTCTGGGATAAACCCTAGGACTGTGTGATTCTGTCTTGTTCAAGCTGTCAAGCTAGTTTTCGTAGTTAAGGAAAGGTTGGCTCGCTGTTAATGACGGGCACTGAGTTCTAGATCCTGAAGAGACAGGGTCTAGTGAGGGAGGAAAAGAAAAAGGAACCAAGGACTGGAGGGGAGAAGTTTTGGGAGATGGTTTTGGTGAACAGGACATAGGGCTCCAGGTGAGTGAGTGAGGGAAGAGCATGCTGGTTAATACCCACGATTCCAGCTAACAAGGGGTGAGAGCTCACTCGGAGGATCCTCTCATAATTCAAGGAGGCAACTGCGGCCATTGCTCCTGCTGATGGGAAGCCCAAGGCGGGCAAGCGCGACCTGCCCTGGGGTGGGCTGGACCCTGCTGGACTGGCTGCTGGTGCCCGTGTGCCGCTCTTACAGCTGTTATTGCGATGGAGCTATTTTAAAGCAAATCCAGCTGCACGCTGCTGCGCTCCTGCACGTTTCGGTATGCATTCTAGAAAACAGAAATGTTTGTAACCAAAGTGCCATTATGACCCCTAACAAAATTAGCAGCAATTCCTTGATATTTCATAGAACCCAACTGTGTCTGAATTTCTCTGGTTGTCTCAAAGTCTTTCTTCTTATCTTGTTTTCATATACATCAGGATGCAGCCGTGATCTCTACATGGCAGTGATTGCTACATTACTCCACCTTATTTTACTCTAGAACAGATTCACTTAGAAATGCCCTTAACCCAGTGAAGAAACCAAGCCGGTTAAGCTAGGTGAATTAATTAACTTAGTTATTGTGAGCCCGTGCTCGCAGTGGGTACGTTTGCATTCCCTGTGTGCAGTTGGCACATGTACAGAGCAGTTGCATCCCCTTCCTTGCCCTTTGCCTCCCCTCTGCCCCCTCCCGTCCTCCCCTCACCCCTTCCCATTTGAGAAAGATCTATCTCCCTACGTCCTGTTAGCCAGCTTTTGTTTTGCTCTTCATTTGTGCTTGTGACAGGTAAGCTGTGTGTCTGGTTTATCCTGCCTAGCATTATGGTCTCAGGAGCCCTGATTTCAGTGTGTCTGTCTGCTCCTCTGCACCCTCGCTGGTCTTGCACAACCTGTGCACTTAACCCCCACACTGCATAGCATCTCTCAGGGACGCATAGTTCCGGACTACAAAATACCAGCCTGTGTTATCCCTACAAAAGATTTCGGAGGAGGTTTAATTTATCCCTCAATGCTTTCACTTTGGATTGTTTGGATTTGTTTTCAAATACGAACCTTGTATTTCCCCCAGGAGTGAACCATCATTGATTTAACTACATTTTCCCGCTGTTTTATGTTGTGTTTGTGTGTAGCTTATTTTCTTCTTTAAGTTTCAGTAGACATCCTTGCAATCACCACATTTTTTATTGTTTCAGTAGAGTAACACACTGATGTGGAGTTAGTGTTCAAAGTTATGATCACTTTAGTGATTCCCTAGAAATGCATTTTCTTTACAGTGCAAAGCTAAAGCTCAAGCTTTCTCAGTTCCTGCTGGAAGTGCTCATGGAATTTTTGGGTAATCAGAGACTCAGGAGTGAGGTAAAATTGACATTAGTCCCTAAGTCTTTCCTGTTATCTTCCAGAGAAGAGACAAAGGAGATTGCACTGTGTGACCCAGAACAGCACAAGAAGTGGATTAGCTGAAGATAGTGGCTGTGACATCCAGACTCACCGACCTGGATGTTGCAATGTTGGGATTTGGGCTTAATTCAGTAATCTGGTTTCAGGGGCATTTTGCTTCAGTTTGTTTTAGTGAATTTTCACTTAATTCCAATGATGTCTATCAAGCACCAGTTTCCACTTTGAAAAGAGGCTGAGTCGGCTTAAATGTGATAAAGCAAAAGAAAAACGAGAAGTGAAAATCTTGGCTCTTTCCCCAGTATCTGTTACGTCCTGGGTAACTGTTTTTTGTTTTGCTTTGCTGCATTAGATGCTGTTTTGCAGGTGACTTCTGTGCAGAATACTCTGTCTTCTTTAGGAATGAAGAAGCAGGTGCAGCGATTTCACGGGAAGGATGTGTTCGTTAGCACACCAGAGAGTCCAACTTCCCCTCCTTCCCACCTGCCCGCGCCCACGTTGCCGGCCTTCATCCTGCCTCCCGCGGTCGTGCTTGTTGGCTGTCCTTACGGTTTATGTGTAGGAGTTCCCCAGGAGCCGTGTGTGCTCATCGGTGGGACCTTTGGAAGGAGACTGGACGTGGGCGGCTTAGAGCTGACTGGCTCTTAGGAGGTAGGGCCTGGTTGGAAGTGGTGGTCCCGGGAGGTGTGACTCGGAAGAGTCTATCTCCTTCCTGTGCTCCTCTTGTATCTCCGCCTCCTGTCCCCCAGGCCATGAACAGCTCTCCTCCACCAGGCCCCTGTGCCATGCGTCCTGCCTCAAAGCCAGCTGACCGTGGGCTGTAAATACGAACGAAAACAAAGCTTTTCCCCTTCAAGTTGTGGTGTCAGTATTGTGTCTCTGTGATGAGAAAAGTGACTGTGATGGCAACTTAGATGGCCAGAACTCATCTAAGCTGCTGTGACAGAGCTGGTCCAAAGCCCGGTGGCTTAAGTAAGACAGGAAATTATTCTACAGAGTCACAGCTCCAAGGTGTGTGTTCCAGGTCACAGAGCAGCTCTGCTCCCCCAGTCATCCAGGAACCCCGGACCCTCAAGGCTGTCTGTCTGTCTGCCCTAAGGGTCTCGTTGGTGAAATCTGAGCCTTTGCTGTTCTGAGCTGCAAGTCACAGGGAGAGGGAGGGAAGCCCACGGCGGGGGAGTTCTTTAGCTCAGAAGTTTCACAGGCTCCCTCTGAGGCTCCTGCTGTGAGAACGTAACCCAGTGCACATGTCTAACTGCGTAGGAGCCTTCACAGTGTAGTTTTGGTGTGGGTACCTGTTTTCAGGAAGGGTCGAATGGGTTTTAGGGAACCAGTCACAGTGTGTGCTGTTTTTATCCAGGACTGTGGGTGCCAGAGTTAGAGAGATTCGAGTACCAATCCTGACTCTGCTGTTGCAGCTAAGAACAAATGATGTACCTTCTCACTCTTCCCACTGGAAAAATGGAGATAAGTTTACGGAGATACTATAAGAAATAATTTAACGTGCAAGTAGATGCCAAGTGCTGAAGAAAAAAGCATTGGTGGTTAAGAGCTCAGAATGGGAACTCAGACTGGCTGAGTTAAAAACATCGTGGCTGTCTTTACTGGCTGTGTGGCTTTGGGTAAGTTTCGCAAAGTCCTCTGAGACCTACTTTCCTCTGCTGTAAGATGGCCCCTGCCTTATAGTGCTATAGAAAGGGTTGCAGGAGGTCTCCACACAGGCTATGTGTGTTGTTTGTTGTGCTTGATAGGACACAGTGGTCTTGTCACACTTCTTCTTATGTGAATCCATCTGTCAACTCCCAAGTTTCTGGAAGGATTAAGCCAGCCCTAACTTTCCCTATAGAGAAGGGGGGGCATGCGATAAATGGGGGGGGATGCAGAGAGGCACGCTCATGCGGCAGCTTTATCTCAGGGTGTCCCTCTCCCACCACTGCACTGACCCTGGACTCCATTTGTCAGACTTGGCTGGGGTACTGATTTGTAGAATTTTTCTTACCTGGTTTGGAGTGGACAACCTCAAGCCTGGAGATTGCTTTTCTTCATCTCCAGGGACCCTTCTGTGATGCCCACAGGATAGCAGGTGCCTCTCTCTCCTCCAGCCCAGCCTTCTGCCGCTTCCAGAGCCCACACACTGTTGCCCTGCTCTGTGTTCTGTGGAGTGATGTGACATATGGGCTGGCTCTGAAGATGGAAACTAAGGGATGTGGAGGCCTTGTTCCAATTTGAAACTAGCAGAAGACAAACCCCCTTTCACTAGAAACCACTGGAACTGTAGTGCTGGGTCCTTGCTCATTCAGAGAGGCAGAAGGGTGAGTCTTTTTCTTCCTTTCACCCCACCCATGGGGGGCAGTAGAGTCATGGAGCAAGCAAGTTGTCAAAGGCAGGAAAGGCGGCGTTACCAAGGGAATGAGCCGTGTTCACCCAGCAGGGCTGTACGACATGGGAAAACAGGGAGACGAGTTAATGACCTAGAAATTGTATAGCTTTGCTCCCTCAGAATCACAGCAAACAGAACATATGGCATTGGGTCATTTTTTGCATTGATATGAAAAGAAAATGAGTTTATTTTACAAATAAATGGAGTTTGTGTCTCTGTTTGCTATTCATGACTGTAATGTTTACTCCTGAAATAGAAATATGTCACCTAAATATTAAATATAGAGAAAGAATTTTTTCAGTTACTAATGAAGGATTTTTCTTTCCGTGCTGGGCCTCTCTCCACTCCAGCAAACATTTTAGCTCTCCCCGGGCTTGTCACTGCTTTGTTAGAGACCATCTGTTAACAGGAACATCCTAAGAAACAACAGGAATTGGTGAAGAGACAGATTCGTTAACATTGTTGTTTGTCTGACTGTTAGGATTTCAGATTAAGGTTTAGAATCAAACTCAGCTCATTTTCTAGTAGATTTTATGACAACTGGTGTTTCTGTTTCCTATTCTGCAATTTAAAGTAGACCCCAGTTCCACTGAATTGTCCACTTAAAAGTCTACCACATCTCTGGTTGGTGTCATAATGTACCTCTGTTACATCTGTCTTCCCATGGTCCCTTGTGCTGACAACAAAGCCCTCTTCCTGGGAGAAGCTACCCGGGCTGTGAGGGGCACACATGATCCCTGCCAGCCATCTGAAGTCCTCGGCTCCCAGGCAAGTGCTGGGCTTGTGTCTGAAGCTAAGCTAGTCTGGGTCAAATTTGACAGAAAGGAGCTCTCTGCGCACTGACACTGCCAGGCTGGAGAATGAAGTATGAGGTCCCCAGGGGCGATCCTGGCTTTCACTTGGTGAAAGTCCACTGATGACTGCAGATGGCACAGGGAAAGTCAAGCCATGAGAAGCCGGAGGTTTGGGGTCATGGTGCTGGAGCATCCACGGCTGCAGGAAGAGTTCCCTCCACCACTGGTTTCTTCCTTTCACCCTTCAAACTGTTCTGAGTTTCTTCTACTTGTCTTTGAAAGACTCTGGCTAATGTGAGGGTCATCGTGTTTCCCAGAAAGCATTTGGTCAGCTCTTGGGTTAATGCACAGTAAGCACTTAAATAGCCTCACAGATCACAGGAAAATGTGGTATCCGTGGGTGTTGGGCCAGAAGGTCCAGTCTCCCATCGCACACAGCCCTCCCGTCATCTCCCTCACTGGGTCTCACCCTGATTCCCAGCCACTTTGACTTTCCAAGCTTTGCACAGCTACGACAGTACTTTCATTGCCTGTTCTGAGTTTCAGAAGGGGCCTGGACTCTGATCTAGTTCCTATTTTGGAAGATTCACCTCCATGTCAGGAAACTGCCATTACCATACCAACGAGTGAGTTCTGAGTGTGGACAGTTCGCACCCTCAGAAGATTTTCTCTTTGTTGAGTTTAGATGTTTATTTTTACTAAGCCTGAAGTCCTAACCTTGCTTGGACCCAAGCAGATGCAAGCAAGGACTGCAGTTCAGATATTTCAGAAAGCCCTCAACCAGCCAGTCTGCTGCCCAACCGGTCACCGCCCCCTTCCTTCTTGGTCGGGGCTGTGTGTCAGCCTAACTTCCTCCCCCTTTTCTCATGTCCCTTCTAAGCCAGGACCAGTGCTTCCCTTGCCTCCCTTCCAGGCGCACTGTACAGCATCCTCCTCATCACACTGAGGGAACTGTGTCTGGAACATTCAGGGATGTCTGGGAAAGGAGTTCTGACAGAAGAGCAAACGCACCCTAGCTGGCAGAGACCCTCCCTTGGATGACACCTGTGGAGATGTTCGGTGACCCTGAGAGCATGAGGAAGGAGGTGTTGAAGTGGATCCAAGATTGGAAGGAGGGTGAGAGTGTGCCCAGGCATAAGAGAAGGATGCTCACTCCTCTGTTACATCAGTGAGAAACCAGATCATGTTTTACAACTGAGCCAAACCTTTTCTTCTCAATATGTATAAGGCTTTGCAATAGTACAGTAGACAGATGTGGTATAGTTTTCATTTTCTGTACACTTATAACCAATAATGATAATTTTTAATGCTTTGGCAGAAGCGTGCAAGGTCGGGAGCAGTCTCCTCCTGGTTGAGTGTGTTGGTTGTTTCCATCTGTGCAGTCCCTCTGTGGCTCCGCGTGGGTTCCAGTGAGGATCCCAAGTTCACAGCCACCGTATGGCTCAGGGTGGCTCTGACCATCCTGTGTGGGTTTGGTAAATGGAAATCACAGATCACAGAAGCTCAGTGTTTCAGAGTTTATGGGGCCACACCCCTCATTTTATAAGGAAGCCAGGTAATTGTTAAATTGAGGTTATGTAGATCCAGGACCAGAATATGAGTGTTTGAAAAAAAAAATCCCTTAGCCTTAGATACGTTTGAGAAAAAGTTCAACGGATGGAATGTTTGAAATCTGCACATTTCTTTCCTTTTTGGGCATCTGGGGGGAGGACTCTGGAGGGCGCCCCAACACCCTCCAACTCTGGGGTCCTCGGCATCTATCTCCCTGCCCCCAACACAGTCCAGGCTGCTCTAGACTTGCACTGCTCTGGGTCAGCCTCCCCGAAAGCAGAGGTTGACGTCCAAAACCCAGGCGAGCTGATGTGAACCTGAACACTCTTTAGATGGGGCAACTGCTGTGTGCTGTGCTGTTTGTTTTAAAAGAGGGACATTTGCATAAATATTCTCTACAGCACTGAGGAACATGGCACCTGTGAAGCTGTTGCCTATCAGTGAGATGGGTAATGGGCTGTGCTGTGGCATTGGGGCTTCTTGGGACTCCCTGTCCAGTTAGAGAAGCTCAAATTCTGAGCAAATACTGCTGGTCTACAGAAAATATCCTGATTATCATTAATGAAGAAAAACCCCTTATGAGCAGTAAAAATCAAAGGTGTAATGGGGAAGAACATATAGAAGGAAAGTTATTACAAAACAATTTGAGCTTGCAGAGTATTTAGATCTGCAATGTAGAAAAAGATCTAAGAAACCCTAGATGCTCCTTGATTTATGAGGGGTTTCATCCTGATAAAACCATCACAAGCTGAAGATATCATAAATCCAAAGTGTACTTAATTCGGTGGAGCTATGGACACCAAAGCCTCCTCTGCCCTGCCAGGAACATGCTCACAACATGCACTCTATCTCTGGCTGAGTGAAATGCCCAACGTAAGCAAGCCTGCTTGTAAGGAAGTGCTGGCTATCATGGGCACCCCGTGCATGTTCTGTGGACCTGATGGGCTGTGAGCACACAAAGCAGGCTGTCCAAAGGCGCCGTGCTATCTAATGACCCCCTGATGCCGTCATCCATGGGGCTCTGCTTAGTCACCTTCGAGGTGACATGGCTGGCCAGGGGCGGTGGCTCCTGCTGCTGCCCGGGGTCATGATGCTTGTCACTGGCCTGGGAAACATCAAAATTCAAACTTCAGAGTCTGGTTTCTACATAAGAATAGGGCCATCAGGCCATGGTGAAGTCTCAGGTCCCACTGTGAGTTGAATCGTTGTAAGTCAGGACCATGCGTATTAACAGGGTTGCCTGTGGGGAGGGAAGCGGTGGCTGGAGATACAGGTCAGAGAGCGTTCCCACTGAGCTACACCATCAGCCCTTTCTGCTCTTTATTTTGAGACAAAGTCTTGCTAAGTTGTGCAGGCTGGCCTCAAACTTGGGACACTCCTGCCTCAGCCTCCTGAGGATCTTTGATTTTAGGTGTGAGCCATCATGTCCAGCAACTTGTTGATGTCAAGCCACGTCCCGGATGTGTTACCTCTTCTACTCTAATGACACAAATATAACATAATGAGGAGGAAATGCTGCAAACCAGCCCTTTGCTAGCAGTGAGTGTTTTGGTTCAAGAACTTCAAGTTTTTAAAAAATGTTTTGAGCAATTTTTGCAGAAGAGTTACAAAGTCGTCTCATTTAGATTCATTCTTTTTGACTCAAACGGCGCAGGGTTGCTCTGCCCGGAACTCCAGCCGCTGGCGCCCTCGCTCGTCTCTGTTCTCACTTCTCCGACCGTGGTTCAGTTTCTGCCTCAGCCTCAGGGGACTTTTCCACCCTCGAGACTGTGACCGGTAAATACGGCTCCAGGCCCACCCTCTGGCCTTGCACAGGACTCACCTTGAAAACAAACACAGACGGCCTCCTTTCACTTCCACCTGCCCCCTTCGCTTCTAATGTGATCCTCTGGGAAATGAACCAAATCCGCTCACCCCAGGCAGATGCTCCAGCACCCTGAGCTGCTTCCATGGGATGCGCTGAGTGAGATCAGTGCTCGTGGCTCCAGAGCAGCGATGATGAAGCTTTCAGGCAAGTGCTGCTCAGAGCTCGCTATGGCCTGTGCGCTCCAGGACGCCACACAGCAGCTCTCGGAGTGTACAGCTCCATGGAGAGCTCTCTATGTTGAAGACATGGTTTCTGACGTTTCTGCCATATTTTGCCTTTTCTGGAAATCTGACCAGGGTTGGGATCCTCTGTGCCAGGAGAGAAGGATATTGGCTTCCAAGCAAGGTTTTGGCAGACCTGGCGCTGTCTCACTGGTTACAAAACCGTCTGGAAGGGGTGCAATTATTCAGCGTGCAGAGCACAATCAGGCAAACAATCCGTTTAGTCTCTCCATTGACATTCGCTGCACAGGGACGAGTGGCTCGGGAGATTGGAGCAGGAACAAGGCCTCTTCCCTCCCGTGGGCAGCTTGGATCTGCATGCGGGGCACTGATCACCCGGAGCCTCCATCTGACGGCTGTGCAGTGACCCATGCGAGGCAGCCCAGTGGCTTCAGGCCCAGCAGAGACGGCCACATCTCCATGTCCAGGATCCCAGCTGGCAGGATGCGCGAGGATCAGACTACTATGATTGTATTCAGCTCGTGCCTTGGTGAAATGCTATCTTGAAAATCCTACTCGCAGTCAAGCGAGCTTTGGGATACCTTCCCGAGGCTCTGCGCGGAGGTGTCACCAGGACATTTGTCTGAGGATGAACATGCTTGGCCCACTGCCTGCACTTGGAGGCTTTGGGATCTTCCAGCTGCCCCAGTCCTCCCCTATCCTGGCTTGTGGGGACACTCACACCCTGAGGCTGCATCCACTCATAACGAGCAGACTGCTCGAGGAACTCGAGGTCAGTCTGTGCTCATCTTGTGGGAAGTCAGCGTACAGCCTGGTGGTGTAGCCAAGTGAGGTTTCATGAGACGAAGCAGATACGGCTGTAAGAAAAACTCACTCAGCTGCACGTCTCTGCAGTGTGGAGACTGAGCTGCCAGGCTGCCCAGAGTTTGTATTTTGCAATTCCAGCACAGTGTTTGACAATCCTTTCTTACACACACCCACTTCCTAATTCTGTTGATTTTTCTAGTTGGGAAAAGGGATCAAGGTCTGGGCCTTAGATGGCCAGTTTTTCAAAACTGAGTGGATCTATGCATGTGTGCAAAATATATATGCAAAATACATGCACGATATCAATGCACAGTATATTATATATATGTGCAAAATCCCAGGGTGCCATAGTTAGCGATGACCCCTGCAGAGCACTGTGGTATTTTAGGAAGCTACCATTTGAAGACTCACCAGGTGCCCTACTGTTGGGTATACACGTGAATCTTAATGAACCACAGACAATAAAACCCTCCCTGAGATGGGGGAGCTGCAGCAGTTTCAGGCACAGCAAAGTCTAGTCAGTGACGGGAACCTTTCAGAGCTTCCAGTGATGAGGACAGCCTGTTGCCGTCCTTCGGCCGTGGGTTCCCGACACTGTGTTAGGACCTTCTGAATTTTCCAACTCCTTTATACCTACTGTATCATCCTGCCCTCAGGGTTTTCCCCAGGCTTAGAGGCTGCTGGTGCTGGCCCTTGAATGTCTTCAGAGCCAGGAAGTTTAAGGCTGGGTCCCTAGCTGGTACTATGGATGGAGGCAGAGGTGCTGCAGGAGCAGTAGGTCCCTGGGGACACACCCACTGAGGGCATCAGGTGGAAACTCCCATGCCCAGCCAGGAGGCCAGCAGCTCCAGCCACCATGTGCCCCCAGCTAGGTCAGGTGCTCCTTGTGGGCCCAGAGCCAGGCGGCCATGGGTCAAAGACAGGGACCCCAATACTGGGCCAGAACAGTGTGCCCTCTGTGTGTGTGCATCATGCAGGCATCCGGGTTGGGAATGGCAAGCTCCCAGATGCTTCTTGGGATGGGAATGGTTGGCCTGAGAACCCGGTCCCCTCTGCCGGGCCAGGCAGACCCCACAATGCTGCTCTCCTGAGTCCATCTGCATGGCTGCTGGTGGGTGGCAGGCGTAGCTAAGAGTGGGTGGGCCCCTGGGGAGTGCTGGTCACCTACACTTACATTTGGTCACCTGCATTTGTGACCGAGTGACAGCCGGGGTGCGTTCTCCAAGGGAGTGTCCACCCTGTGTAGCTTGTGGTAATGATTAGCTGTTATTTTAAAGATGATCATGAGAAACTTTTGACAGACCCTTATAAGTAGCCTTCTTAAAGTTTTCTTAAAACTTTATTGCTTTTTTTTGCAGAAAAAATTGATCACAGTAGAAAAAAAACATAAGCGAAATAGCTGTTGGTCTGTGTGATCTTACTTTCCCCTGTCCTCTTCTGCCCGGTTGGAGGGGACGGGAGGCTGGCCCTTCCCCCCAGGGACTGTGTCCCCACGCAGAGTTCTGAGACTGTGGGCCATGGCAGGGCCTGTGCCACCCTGTGTTCCTAACAGGGCTCGCCTGGTTTATCATTCCGCTGAGGTTTAGGTGTTTAAACTGCAACGTGCTGCTTAAATGCAAAACTGAAGAGGGGAAGAGTTAAGTTGTATCTTTCTGTCCACAAGAGAATTATCGACCCTCATAAATTCACCGGCAAGTTATGGAAGCACAGTGGGTGTTTTTCCAGTGCCACTGGTGAAAGCTGTGGTAATTATTTGAGAAGAATTTTGCAGGAAGTTAAGGAGCCTCTCACTGGATCACAGAAAGAACACCACAGCTCTTATCTCCTGAGGTTGGCAACAAATGCTTTCATTGCACTTGGAACAGAAAGTGTTTCTAGCTTCTTTTCCATGACTCAGAGCTTTCTTTTTTTTTTTTATTTTTTTTTAATTTTTTTATTTTTTTTTATTTTTTTATTTTAGAAACATAAAAGTACAAAAACATATTGACAAACAGACACCCATTATCATAGAAAATAGTACAATCACAACTAATCTATAGACAAGGTGATATGGTCTCAACAGTAGTTGTTGCTTTATCCATTGATATCTTCGAATTGTAGATGTATGGACCCATATACAGACATGCA